>VCHN02003955.1:0-12949 GCA_007115665.2 Sequoiadendron giganteum
AATTTCACCAATTCGACATCAACAAAAACATTAGGGCAAACCAGTTTACCTAAATTGAGCTTCCATGGGTTACATACTGGCTCAAAATGATTCCTCTGGTAGTAATGGAAACTGAACAGTTCATAGCCTCTAATTGGGGTCCAAACATGTCTAATGAATTTGCATTTATCATCTAATTTATCTACTTCAACCCTAAGTTGTGTAGAGCATCTGGCTTTAGGTCCAAAACTGGGTAGCTAGTCTATGAGATCCTGGTTTAGTTTTCGTTCGGTGCCCTCTGGCTGAATTTTTGTTTTCTGCTTTTTTCTTTTGATTGACTACTCTCCCCATGTTTTCTACCTTTTGATTTCTTTGGACCAACATTTTCCTTTATTTGAAATTTACAAGATTCAAGGGATGAGGAACTTATTGTATTTCGCCTGAAATTCCAAGTTGAATGAATGCCCAAATCCTCTGCTCATTCTTCTCCTCTCCTTACTGCTAATTCCACAAAAATGATTTTAATCGAGTTCACTTGGATTCACAAAATATTTTATGTTTTCATGGCGCCATTAATGTCATTGTTGTGACACGAATGAAGCAGGCTCTTCAAAATTATTGCTGTCATATCATGTAGAATATTGGCAAGACATTTTAGATCTTTGGCCGATTCTTCTGTTCAATGTTCACATATTCGCTAAGACATCTTGTAGCTCCCTCGACATCACAAGTCTCCTCAACAATTTTCCTTTTAGTTTTTTATATCACCATGACTCCCACCAAAGAAAACCCATTGCCATGACCTAACAAATTGGGCCAACAGTTCTCTGCTTTATTCTGAAGGTTCTATGTCTCACCGAGATATTCATTTTGTCAACTCATATCGCTGAGGCAAAGTAATTGTCCCGCCAATAAAAAATACTCGCCATGACCTTAGATTTCCCCACTGAGGTTTATCTTACCGATACATCTTTTCTTCGATGAGACCATGCACATTGTTCCCCTGACAATTTTTAGCTCCATACATATTGTCATGCCCAATTTTGTCAGTATAACACGGGAGGTCGGTAAGACTCCCCGAACTCTTCTCGACATCATTTGTCTCTTTGAATAAGTCTTCCTTTGCTTTATCTGGAAGACCGATAAAGGTCTCAGGTTGTCTTTTGGAACCTCAGTTCGATGACTCTAGTATGGCCGATACATGCTCTTTTGCTCTGAGCGGTGGGATAAGTATGAGCTCGGTATGACCTCACACCGTCATGCCGATAGCCATTGTCCCGCCGATAGAAACTGTGAACTTGTGTACTCCTGACATATGTCCTCATCAACATGACACAACTAGTTTCTCGCCGATATACTGAAGAGAATGTGCATTAGTATCGGTGAGACTTGCATGATCTCATGCCGATATGTTTCATATATCAAAATTTTCAGGGTTAGATAAAATTTTAGTGATTATATGATAAAAATTGACCCAGACCTTGGTGAGTATGCTATATGAAGAAAAATTTAGGACTCCTTGGGACACTAATGAGCATGAATGGCCAATGAATTTTTTTGAAAATTTTACAGTTCCAACAGTGGCTCCATCTAGGGATGAATGATTGTGAGATCTTTGCAATGATTTAGATCTTTGGGTGACCAAACCAATCTTTATGGATCAAGGAAAGAATGAAAGCAAGTGGGGATGAACATGATCCTAAACTACTGTACATGGAGGAAATTCAAATAAAAGAATCCCAGGATTTTCTATGTACTAGAAATTCCTATACCTTTTATTTCCTATACTACTACCGTGCATGGAAAATTTATGAAAGGTTTTGTTAAGAGTTGTCCATGCACTAGCAACCCTTGATCCGCTATAATTTTCAAGAGAAAAAGTTCTTTAAAAATTGCCCGTGTACAAGAAAATCTTGTTCTTCACCACTCATGTTTTGTAAGTAATGTATACACCTAAAAATGGTCTGGAGCATTCCGATTAATTAAATACAAATTATTTGATTAATTATCCTAATTTCCTCTACTATTGAATAAATAGAAATATTTATTTATATAGTTCACATTTAATATTCATCTTAATTAAATAATCCAAATTAAATACTTTGTTCGATTTAATTATCAAATCCCTATTTCAATCTATCACATCCATCTTAAATTAATTAAATAAAGACAAAATGCTTTATTAATTAATTGTCATATTCTTCTATCTAATTTAATAAACAACTATCCTATAGTTCGTTTTATTAAATTATTTATCTTTCTTTTGCTAATTTAAATAAATCAAAAATATTTGAATTAAAGCACAAAGAATATTCCATCTATATTCTCTCAAAAATGAATTAGATATCCTATGTCTAAACCATGTCTAAAATATGTCAAAATTAATTGATTGAAACTTCACGGGAAGTTTTGGAGACAAATTGGAGACAAATTTGGAATTTGATCTCTCAATCCTCCTCCATCAATCTTTCCTCTTCTCTTGCCTAGTGTTTTCATGGGTAGAGACAATCTCCATTTTTCTCTCAATCTCCTCCATCTCTCACCATTCAATTCTCCAGATTGAATCCAAGCCTCTCAAAGCTTTCCCTATGCATTTCTACAGCTAGGAAATCAATAAATACAACCTCATTGAACCAAGAAAAGGATCCAGATAATCAAGCTTTTGCACTCTTACTCTGTAGGAATTCAAGCATCAAGCATCAAGCATTCACACATCAAGCATCAAGCAATCAAGTTTTCAACCATGGCTGCCTCTTGTAGCTACAATTATCTATTTCATATATGCTAGTTTACATTGTTTATCATTTATCATTGCATTATCATCATATCATTCTTTGAATTGTCATTTTAACAATCTTATTTGCTTACACAATCTGAGAGCAATCATGATTTAATAAATCTTTGGAGATAGAGAGAAATATGACACTTTCAATTGATTAATGTGTTGAATTGATTCAATTTGTTTAATCATTGATATAATGTCGTATTAAGAAGTGTTTTGATCTTATTCACATATTCACACTTATAGTTTGGCACCCACCGTGGGGCATTAACCCCAATTTTATCAAAATTATCAATTTTCTGGAAAGTGTCACGCAGATTCTCGGTGTGTTTTTCTTGTAGCGCTTCTGTTAAAAGTTTCAGCGCTTCTGGTTGCTGTTTTAGTGCTTTCGACTTTAGCGCTTCCGATCACTGCTATAGCGCTTCTGGTCACTATTTAAGCGCATCAGGTGTTTTAGCGCTTCCATGTCAAAATTCGACGCTTCAGTGTCCTGTTTCGGTGCTTTTGGGTTTTAGCGCATTAGGTAATTGTTTTAGTGCTTCGGTGCAATATTCCAACACTTTGTAAAAATTAGTTTGGATCTGACACATCCCCGGCCAGATTTTAATTTTTTTCACAATTGGACTAAAATTGATCAATCTAGGATAGTCACTTCAAAGTTTTCTAAAATTGATCAATCTAGGATAGTCACTTCAAAGTTTTCTAAAAATTGATCAATCTAGGATAGTCACTTTTTTGTTTTTCTTAAAGCAAATCTATCAATCCTAGGATAGTGATCACATTCTTACAGTAGAAGTTAAAAAGAACATCATGATTTCTGTGAAGCAACACCTTCACATAGATTGGAAAATTTCTTTTTGGGCTTTTAAAACAAAACAAACTTATATGCTGTGCTTGTAGTGATTAGGCTTATGCTCTCCCCTTAACTGGGTGACCAAAGTGCTAGATTCACTTTTACTTCATGTCATTTATGCTTTATTTAATCCTTTAGCATGCCTGCCGTAGTGGAAAAAAGTACTCACCCTATGGGAACGACCTAAGTGGGAACAACCAAAGCTAGGTTTTACAACCCACTATAATAAAAATGCAAGTGGTTGATGAAAGTCCAACTTGACGGTAGTGAGAAAGATAACCATCCCCAAAATATTTGTTCTAAAGATTGGGAGGTCTTTTGAGGGAGTTTATCTATTTGCAGCACCGAACGGAACCCTATCTATGTACCATAGAGTAGTTTCTCGTCGAGTCAGTATCCATACATTGTCATACTCACAGTGCAAGGGGAGGGAAGAATCTGCCCCCAAGACACTCACCATATAATTACCAAGGACCACTTGCTCAAGGGATTCGGTATCCACTTCCGTCACTTTGAGTACGCACCTGGCAACGACAAAAACACGGGCGCCCTCTAGGGGGTGACACGACTGTGTGAGTCAACACAATTCAAGATGTGGGCTGTGAGTATAATGATGACCTACTTGTCCTTAAGTATGACTCTATTTGATTTGTGTACAATTGTCAAAACAACTCGTCAAAATCAATAAGGATCATTTGTGATTCTTGAACATACACGATCTATTCAAAAAAAAAAAAAAAACACACTTATTCAAAATTGCTTGCCGTGTTTTCACAAATTCATTTAAATCAGATTAAAGATCATCCTAAAAACATCAAGTCAAAACAAATCAGAAAATCCATGCTGCAAAAGTGGAAGTCCACCATGTTTGTCAAGAGAAAAATCAAGGTCACAAAACCCAAGAAACCTCTCAGTTATAGAAATAAATTGAGGAGACAACATTTTCTATATCAAAATCGGAAACTCTTCTTACAACATAGAACATTCATTCACCAATATCACAATTTTGCTAGGGGTCACACATTAGATTATGTGGTAGAACCGCTCTATTCACGCGCCTTCTTTCAAAGAAGAGCTCTCACACAATTCCACAACCGTAGTCAATGGATTCATCCTTCTTATCTTCCGCAATCCCTGATACAGTATGCCACAAGGCTAGATCAGATTTTACAATAGAGAGTCGTAAACTTCTATTTTTAAGTGTTCTAGAAACCTGTTTCAGCGCTTCTAGTCACTATTTTAGTGCTTCTGTGAAATAGCGCTTTTGGGCACTGTTTCAACACTTACAATCTATATCTTAGCGCTTTCAGTAAAACAATGCTTTCATAAAATTCTATAGCGCTTTCATGCACTGTTTCAATGCTTCTGTAGAGTAGCGCTTCCATCATTTTCTACAGCACTTTCGAGCACTATTTTAGCACTTCTAAAAAGATAACGCTTCTATCACCTGTTTCAGCACTTCATAACTCTATTATAGCACTTCTAGGAAATAACGCTCCTGTCCTCTGTTTTAGCGCTTTCAAAACAAAGAGTTCAAAATTTTTACCAGTCCACCAGTCTATCATTTTATCCACATTTTTCATCAAAATCAAATTTCTTCTTATCAAAATCATTGTCTAGCGACTGGAAATAGATAGGTTTATACAAACTTTCCATCTTATCAACTGAAACAAGATCTTGCAAATCACAAGTGTCAAAATCAAATACATAATTAGTTACTACACTGTAGTTTCATCATCAGGATACTATCATCCTTCATCATGAAACTAAGTATAGTAATCAAATTTTTAACATAGCCAAATCAATAAGATCAATCATCTTATTCGACTTTGTTAAAAGTTTAAATTGACATTTTTCCAACAAATAAGATCAACATTTCAGACGAAAGGATAAAATTTTGTATGCCAATCTTCACTGGGTTCCAAAAACAAAAATTCTTAGAGCAAGAAATTTTAAAATCCCAAGCAATGGTGGAAGAAAATCCTTGGAACAACCTAAATCGAAACGATAAAAATGAAATAACTCCAGAGGACATCCAAGCAGCTCAACAAGATCCCAAGTTCCATATATTTATGGAAAAGATTCTAGAACAAGATATGGAGAGATATATTTTGATGTTGGTTGAATTAGGTGCCAAACTTCCAAAAGACTTTGATGTAAACTGTCTGAAGGAAGCACCTAGCACAAGTGAGAATGAAATTTTTCAACCTACGCAAATGATAGATCCAGTTGCCGCTTTAACATCTCAAATGCAACTGTTACAACATCAAATACAAGATATGACGAAAGGGACTACCAAGAGATATGCAATACAGGATATTTGTCCTCATCCTTTCGATGCAACGGTCGGCTTGATACCTTTTCCAAGACATTGTGAGATCCCAAAATATGATAAGTATAATGGAAGAACAGATCCAATTGATCATATTAGAGAATTCAAAACAATGAGTCTTGAATTTGCCCAAGAAGAGACATACTTAATGAGACTATTCCCAAGGAGTTTGGGAGGATCATGCATGGAGTGGTTTTCAAAGTTAAAACCCGGTATCAGAACTTTTGAGGAACTCGTTAACAAATTTATCTCTCAATACTCCTTCAACATCCAAAACAATGTAACAATCAAGGATCTTTATAATCTAAAGAAAAACAAGGGTGAAACATTCTTATCTTTTCTCCAAAGATGGCGACGCTTGTTTGCTAGATATCCTAGATCAATTCCTGAGGAAGAAAAGATGGAGTTATTCATTGAAAATTTGACAGAAGAAATGAGTTATAGAATCGAATTACAATGTCCTCCCACATTCAAAAAAGTCATAGAAAATAGTCTGAAAATTGAAGAAGCTTTAGTCAAAAGAGGAGTTATAAAACATTTCAATAATAAAACGAATAACACAAATAACTCCTCAAATCAATACTCAAGCAGTGATAAGCCGAAATTTTGGTAAAATAATCACAACATGACTATCAACGAAACTACAAATGATTCCTCAAATGTCAAACCGGTATTTAACTTGATAGGATCTATATCAAAGAATCAAAACAACGACCAACTTGTCAAGTCAAAAAGCATCCAAAACAACGAGATCATAAAAATGCAACCATATCAGAAACCATCAAATCGGCGAAGGTTCACAGCTTTAGGCCAATCAACAGATTAGCAATGAAAGAACTCATCACTAGTGGCCTTATGACTACAAGGGAAGCAAGATTCTGGGATCCTAAGGTCAAACCACCATGGTGGAATGATGCAAATTATTGCAACTTCCATAATAACAAAGGTCATAAAACTAATGATTGTGTGGAGTTGAAACATGCGATACAAGATTTGATTGACAACAATAAAGCATATGTGGAAGCACTGCAGAACAACAACGACCACTCGGCTTTCAAAGACCCTTTGCCAAAATATGACAAAGGAGAATCATCATCTTCATACAACAAAGGGAAGAATGTCAACCATGTCTTCGACACCACCATCCTTTTCCTATTTGGAATAGAGAGTGATCACATAGTCGATCACGACATTGACGAACCCAAACTCAACAACACTACTCCATCGGACTTGCTCCCAACCATATCCAACTCTGATAATCAAATCAATGTCATAAAAATTAGAGAACATCAAGAGCATCAACCAGTAAATGTAACAACTAGGGGGCAAGCCAAGGTCATGTTAAAAGGAATTGGGTCTACACGTGCAGTTCCACCTCCATCTCACTATAATATCGTCGATCAACTGCAAAGGATTCCTACTTAGATATCGATACTAGAGCTCCTTAAAATATCACCATCACATAAGGAGGTTCTCAAACAAGCTTTAGTTGCCACTACGGTACCAAAGAATCTAGATGTATGCCAATTTCAAGCTATGGTGGGACATTTGACTACCCCACATTGTCTATCATTCTCTGAACAGGATGATATCTCGCTAAACCATCCACATAATACTATACTCCATATTGAGGTCTTAATCCACAATCACCGCATCAAGAGAATCTTAATAGATGGGGGAGCTGGTCTGAATATTTGCACTCTCAAGTTAATCTGTGCACTGGGATATTCAAATGATGCTATTGATTCTCGCAGAAAAATGACTATCAAAGCATATGATGAAGAAGAGAGATCGTCTAAGGGCTTGATTGTGCTACCCATACAAGTGGGGCCCATGATGAAACATATTGCATGTCAAGTGTTGGAGAAGGAATTAACATACAACATTCTCTTGGGTCGACCATGGATCCATGAAATGAAAGTTGTCCCTTCGACATACCATCAATGTTTGAAATTTCCTATAAATGGACGAGAGGTGACTATATCTGCTGATTACAATCACCCTCAAAATTGTGACACCCTTAGGATCTCTCAAGATACCTTCATACCACATAATAGAGAAGCATCATCATCCAAAGATGAACAACGTCCAAGCATCACTACTAAATGGGTAGAAAAGAAGGGTAAAGAAAAAGAAACAAGTCCTGTTGAAATTCAATCACCAGATAAACCTGATCAACAAAATTCTTGATCACACAAGTTCCAAGAGAAAGTACAACTAAAGGATAAAGGAATGGGAACATATTCTATGGAGCAATCACTTAACCTATCACAGTTAATGCCATCTCCTAGAAAATATGGTCAACTGTCTCTGATCAAGTCTCTAACATCATTACCAGCTACAGCTCTAGATGAAAGGTTTGTCAGAAAAGGTACAATAGAGGATGAAACGGACAATAATGCAATCTTGGATTGGCTATACAAAGATGAGGTCCCTTCTACATCAGATATCAGTATAAAAAATGTCACCATCAACAACGAAAAATATGGAAAAGGAAAGGCTATTTTAGAAAAAATGGGATATGAAGGACAAGGACCCATTGGATTCAGAAAGGATGGAATCAAAGAACCTATTACACTCCTCACTCTCCACACAAAAGAAAATCCAAGACTAGGATATTCTAAGGAAGAGAAACAGGAACTCGAGAAGAAGGTTGTAGAAATAATTCTTCAACTAAGAAATTGCTCTGAAACCGATTCCAATGAGTATGAATGGGATTCATTATTTGATGTATCTTTTATAGATATTCATATTGATATCATCCAACAATATACACCTACACATGAGGAGGGCCAAGGCTCTGGGTCTAGACCAATCGTGGGAGAATCACTAAATATCGATGATTCAAGTGGGGATGAATAGACCTCGAGTGAACTAGACAATCTGGAAGAAAGTACCATCATGGACCTCGATATTTCAATGAATGAATATGATGAGATGGCTGCCCACACCCTTACATCCATCGCCTTACAAGAATCTGATAACCTCATGCCATTAATCCATCCTGAACTCATTGACTAGGAATCTATCGAACCTTTGAATATACCAATATTTACAAACGATGATGCCATCATAAACTTCCTATGTCATGCTGAACCTGGTACAAATTTTTTCTGTAATACTCATAACAACACGACTCAGTAGGAGGGTGCCAAATCATCCAGTTGAAAAAATGACAACAGGGAAAATAGATCTAATGGTGAAAACCATTCTATGGTAGCATTAGATCTGGAAAAAGTAAAAATAAATAATGCATCTAACAGTGAAAACCTTTCTGAGGCACCGAAAGATGGAAGATTTGACACTCTTCCGGAACACTATCATGAAAGATCATTAGTCCTAGTGGAACCAACACAGTCTATGAATATTGGCACTGAAGACAAGGCCAAAATCCTACATCTGGCGAAATCCATGACAGAAAAAGAAAGACTGACATTCATCCAATTCTTTAAAGAAAGAAGAATCAACTTCGCATGGTCATATTCCGATATGCTAGGTTTAGACTCAAATCTGCTTATGCATCACTTGTCTTTGCCCGCACGAATCAAGCCTGTCAAGCAAAAATTAAGAAAAATGCATCCTCACATCGCATTAATGGTCAAAACGGAGCTAAAGAAATCATTGGATGCTGAATTCATATGGTCTATAGATTATGCCGAATGGATATCAAATCTTGTGCCTATTTCCAAGCCAGACAATAGTATCAGAATATGTATGGATTTCAGGGACCTAAATAAAGCATGTCCGAAGGATGATTTTCCACTTCCAAACATTGACATCATCATGGACTTAACAGATGGACATTCCATGTTGTCAATCATGGACGGTTTCTCAAGATACAATCAGATAAAAATAGCTCCAAAAGATCAAGAAAAGACAACTTTCACATGTCCATGGGGGACCTTCTGCTGGAACGTCATGTCATTTGGTCTAAAGAATACAGGAGCTACTTATCAAAGAGCTATGATGACAATTTTCCATGATATGATGCACACCTTCATGGAAGATTACGTGGATGACATCTTGGAAAAATCTACTACTAGGGAAGGACATCTGCATATCCTAGACAAAATCTTCACAAGAATGGATAAATTCAATGTTAGGTTAAACCCTAAGAAGTGTGTCTTCGAGTTCACATCAACAAAGTTGCTAGGGTACATTATATCAGAAAAGGGCATCGAAGTGGATCCAGCAAAAGTCAAATCTATAATGGAGATGCCACCTCCTAAGAATATAATTCAACTCTGATCATTGCAGGGAAGGCTCCAGTCAATCAAAAGATTCATCTCTCAACTAGCCGATAAAATTCATCCTTTCAATCATCTATTGCATAAGAATATAGTTTTCAATTGGGACGAAGGGTGTGAAGCAACATTCAAACAAATCAAGCAATATCTAATGTCACCACCCATTCTCATACCACCAACAGAAGGAAGGCCTCTCATTTTGTACATTGCCATGACAGATATCTCATTGGGGGCATTATTAGCACAAGAGGACTATGAAGGAAAAGAGCACGCCATCTACTACATTAGTAGAAATTTAAATGGCTATGAAATAAACTATACATTCATAAATAAGTCTTTCTTAGCAGTGGTGTTTGCTACTCAACATCTGAGACACTACATGCTAACTCATACAATCAGGTTAATTGCAAAGATCGATCCTTTGAAGTATCTACTAAGTAAAGCTGCCTTAACAGGTAGACCGACAAAATGGGTCATGCTCCTAAGTGATTTGGACATTCAATATGTCGAGAGAAAGGCAATCAAGGGACAAGCAATTGTTGAACAGCTAGCTGAAGCTCCTCTACTAGATGATCGCCCAATGTCAATGGAGTTTCCAGATGCAGACATTATGACAACAATGCCCCACCAATGGATACTATATTTTGATGGATCGTATACACAATGAGGATCAGGAGCAGGAATCTTGTTCATCTCTCCCCAAGGACACACAATTCTGAAATCATATAGACTCATGTTTTAGTGTACAAATAATGTGGCAGAATATGAAGCATTGATTATTGGGGTCAAAACAGCAATTCAGTGGAATATCAAGGACTTATAGGTATATGGGGACTCTCAACTAGTCATTTATCAAGTAAATGATGAGTATCAAAAAAAAGATGAAAATTTGATGCCCTACAAGCAACAAATAGATTATCTAAAATAGTCTTTTGTCAATATCAAGTTTGATCAAATTCCAAGAGTTGAAAACAAAGCTGCAGACGCCATGGCTACAATTTCTTCACTACTACAATTGCTTGAGAAACATGTTTGTTATGAGTTTATGGTAGAACAAGTATCATGTCCTTCCCATTACAATCCAGAATCCACTACCATTTTCCATATCAAAACCACTGAAACCTCCATCTATGAAACAATTTATGCCTATCTAAAAAATGATGTCCTTCCTCCTAATTTATCCCAAAACCAAAAATGAAACTTCATCCGCCAATCCGCACGACATACTTTAATTGCCGACATACTTTATTTTTGAGGTCTTGATGGTACCTTACTCCGATGTCTAGAACACAACGAGTTTGAAACGGCCCTATGAGAGGTTCACGAGGGTATTTGTGGCACTCACTCGAGTGGAATAACTCTAGCTAAGAAACTCCTCCGGGTGGGATATTATTGGCCATGCATGAAGAAGGAATCCTATTGATTTGTCAAGAAATTCCAAAAGTGTCAAATTCATAGTAATTTGATTCATGCACCAGCGCAGGAATTACATCCCTTTACATCAACATGGCCATTTTGTCAATGGGGCCTAGATCTGGTAGGAAAAATCAATCCATCTTCATCTAATGGACACAAGTTCATTATAACAGCTATGGAATATTTCAAAAAATGGATTGAAGCAGTACCTCTTACTACCATCACTGGGAAGCAGATCTCCTCTTTCATTTTGAACTACATCATATGTCAGTATGGAATTCCTCAATCCATTATCACTGATAATGGACAATCGTTCAAGAATCAAGATGTCAAAGAACTATGTGATAAGTTTCATATACAACATTGGTTTTCAACACCGTACCATCCTCAAGGGAATGGCCAAGCAGAGGCCTCAAACAAAACAATACTCAAAATTCTCAAAAAGACGGTTAACGATGTTGGACGTGACTGGCATGTTCAACTCAATTCTGCACTATGGGCCTACAGAACAAGCATCAGAACACCAATAGGAGCTACACCATATGCCTTGGTATATGGTTCGAAAGCTATATTTTCCATTGAAGTTGAGATTGCATCCCTACGTGTATCACTTAGATGTATCATTTTAGATGAAGACTATAGGGTATCTAGACTGCAGGAACTGGAATTGTTGGATGAGCATCGTCAACAAGTTGTTAATCATCTAACGGCTTATCAACAGAGGATGTCAAGAAGTTACAACCATAGGGTAAAACCAAGGGTCTTTCATGTTGGTGACTTGGTACTAAAAGAAAATCCTAGGAATCAGCAGGATAGGGAGAAGAAAGGGAAATTTGAGTCTAACTGGCTTGGTCGTTTTGTAGTCACATCAGTATATGGATCAGGAGCATATCAACTATCAATGTCAGAAGGGGATTTGTTTGATGAACCTATCAACAGTATTCATCTCTGAAAATTCTATGCCTGAATGTCTTGGTGCATGGGTCAAACTTTGGAAAATTGTTTCCTTGATGAAAACCTGGCAAACAGGCATCTTGGCAACACAAAATACAAAAACAGAAAAATAAAAATACAAAAAGAAAGAAAAATGAGAAAAATACAAAAAAAAGAAAAAAACACAAAGAGTATAGTCGAAGCATATGGTGAAAACCTGGAAACATGCGTCGTATGTGATTCTAAGATCAAATTTTCCATCTATTTTGATGTATTTCAGGATCATTAATCTGGCAGTCCGTACTGTTTCATATCATGTCAGTCGTCTTGCCAACTTTGCATCAATATCACAAATCATTTTCAAATAGTCAAGTATCACTCCAAAGCTTGGGGGCAACATATGGATA
>VCHN02001474.1:0-22071 GCA_007115665.2 Sequoiadendron giganteum
TGTTGAGAAATATGTCTCAACCTTGCAAGCCTTTTCCAGAAAAATTACAGAATTTGTTTGTGGCAGTTTTCCACATGTTTATGCATTGGAAAAAGGTGTATGAGTTGTTAAAAGGTGCCTTGTCCTTAGTAGAATATAGGAGGGCCATTTTAGAGCATAGTTAATTTGTTTTATGTCTTTTATGGGGGTCTAAACTAGAGGACAAAATTATGGACGGGATTACTATTTTAACCTGGTTGTTTTTCCATCTTGGAAATGTAAATGTCAAAAATGGGCAACATGTGGCATGGTGGTTAAGCCCATGGTTTTGTAAAACCACAAATGGTTTCCAGGTTGTAAATCACTATATAAGGAGGGCTTGGGGAGGAGTTTGCATAATGGAGTTTTGTTTGCAAGGCTGGGTGTTAGAAGGATGCTAGTGGTGTCTCTCCAAGCTTGAGTTGAGGTGATACTCTTGTAAGAACTTGCATTGCAAGTGTATTGTAATCTTCTTTGATTTGATAATACATTATGCAGGTTTTAGAGGGTGGGGTTTTTCTCCTGTATGGGTTTTCCCCACGATAATCATTGTCTTATGTGTTCATTGTTTTATTCATGTTCTTGTATGTTTCTTGAGATTCCTGTAATCAGTTAAGTTGAAATTTGCATAATCGTTCTCTCAAGATTAGCGTAGGAAGCGATTCCACACACCTTTGCTTCCTTACAAGTGGTATAAGAGCCTGGCCAGTTTTTGTTCTGTTTGTTGGGTACAGGGTTTTTTGAGCTAATCAAGGTTTGAGTGGGAGCTTGTGCAAAGTATTTCATTTTTTGTATTGCAGGATCATAAAGATGGCAAGCATGTCGGGGAGGATTGATGTAGAAAATTTTTCTCAGCACAAACTTTGAGATGTGGAAGCTGAAGATGGAAGATCTGTTGATTGATCGGGATCTATGGGATGCGGTGGATGAGAATAAGCTAAGGCCTATAGATCCGACTTTAGCTACACAATATGATGTGATGGACAGAAAAGCTAAAGGTCTCATAAGATTGTGTCTTGCAGACTCAATTCTGATTAATGTGCATGAAGAGTCTACCACGAAGAAGCTTTGGAAGAAGCTAAGTGAGATCTATCAAGTGAAATCACTTGTTAACAAGATTTTCTTGAGGAAGAAATTGTATTCCTTGAGAATGGAAGAAGGTGGACGAATTCCTGAGCATCTGGAAAGTTTCAATATGTTGGTGACTCAGTTGACCTCAGTTGGGGTAGCGATGGATGAAGAAGAAAGGTGCCAAATCCTACTATGTTCATTGCCAAATTCATGGGACAACCTTGTCATGGCCATAGGGAGCACTTCTATTGTCTTGAAGATGGAGGATGTTGTTGGTTCTCTACTTTCTGAGGAGATGAGAAGGAAGGTCTCTCTGAATGCTAAAGAGGCTTTGAGTGTTCGAGGAAGACCAAACGAAAGAGGCAAGAACGAAAAGCAGCATGGCCGTTCTAAGTCTAAGAATAAGGGGAGATCAAAATCCCCTGGTAAGTCCAAGGTGATATGTTGGAATTGTGGTAAATCTGGACACTTCCGAAAGGATTGCAAAGAGGAAAAGAAGAAGAAGAAAAAGAAGCAAGATTCTGATTCTGAGTCTGAGAAGGAAGATGGAGAGGCTTTTATCGCAGCCTTGGCCACTCATGCAGGTGATAATGCATGGTTAATAGACTCAGGTGCATCTTTCCACATGACTCCTAATAGAAACTGGTTTAGTAAGTATGAAAATTTTGATGGTGGTAAGGTGTATTTGGGTGATAACTCTATTCTTGATATTGTTGGCCATGGAAGTATTCGTGTAAAATTTTCTGATGGTAGAATTAGAAGATTTGATGGTGTCTTACATATCTCGGGACTAGCAAGAAATTTGTTATCTGTTAGTAAACTAATAGATGCGGGTGTGCATGTACAGTTCTCTAAAGCAGGTGTGAAAATGGTAAGAGGTGCTATGGTAATAACTAGAGGAAGCAGATTGGGTACATTGTACTAGCTTGATGCATGCACAGTTGAGTGCAATAGTACTTCTGATAAGATTGTGAAAAAGACTACTTTGTTGGAAAAGGAGAGGTTTTCTCTTTCAACAAATGGTCGTGGTTTTTGGGTACCCAAGGGTGCTCTGTCTACCGAATCAAAGCTGCCTGCAGAGAAGACCATGTTATGGCACCAAAGACTTGGCCACATAGGTGAGAAGGTTCTATGGACCTTGAAAAATAAGAATCTTGTTGATAGGTTAAATGATTGCAATCTTGAATTTGATTTTTGTGAGCATTGTATTTATGGAAAACAAAACCCCATTCAGTTTTACTCCATTTCTCATAAGTCTTCATGTATATTAGATCTGATCCATTCAGATGTATTTGGTCCAGTTGATGTTCCTTCTGTTGGTAAATCAGTTTATTATGTCTCTTTCATTGATGATTTCAGTAGAAGAACATGGGTTTATTTTCTTAGGAGTAAAGCTGAAGTTTTCAGTCGTTTCAAAGAATTTAAAGCAATGGTAGAGTTGCAGACTGGAAAGAAAATAAAATGTTTGAGAACTGATAATGGCGGTGAATATTGCTCTAATGATTTTGATACATTTTGTAAAGATTGTGGTATTAAAAGACAGAAGACAACTCCGTATTCTCCACAACAGAATGGAGTTGCAGAAAGAATGAATAGGACCCTAATGGAGAAGGCTAGGAGTATGTTGAGTGGTGCTAGACTAGAACAAAAGTTCTGGGCTGAAGCTGTAGCCACTGCCTGCTACCTGATAAACAGGTCTCCTACATCAGCTCTTGTTGATAAAACGCCAATGGAAGCGTGGTCGGGCCACAAGCCTTCACTTAGACATCTGAGAGTTTTTGGTTGTGAGGCATATGCTCATGTGCCAAAGGAGAAGCGGACAAAATTGGATAACAAAGCTGTTAAATGTATTTTCATCAGATACAGTTATGGTGTGAAAGGATACAAGCTTTGGGATCCTATTGCACAAAAGGTATTTTATTCCAAAAGTGTTATTTTTAGAGAAACTAAGCCATCTTCTATTTCAGTGCAGCCAGAACAAATAGAGGAAACGAAAGATGTGATTCAACTACCTGCTACACCAGAGAAAGTTGAATCGAGGCCCTTAGAAAGACAAGATGTCGAAAAGAGCTCTACGAGTTCTGAATCATCAGAGGGAGAAGAGGAACCAGAACCAGAACCTGAGTTTTCTAGAAGGACTACTAGACAAAGAAAAGCACCTGATAGGTATGGATATTCTCCTGATGATTGGAGGTGTATATTTTCTTTGAATGCTAACATCGATGAACCAAGATCTGTATAAGAGGCTCTTGGTATGAATGATTCAGAGTCCTGGAAAATAGCCATGGATGAAGAGATGGTAGCTCTTAAGAGGAATGATACATGGGACCTTGTACCATTGCCTAAAGGATGGAAACCTGTTGGCTGTAAATGGGTGTTCAAAAAGAAGATGGGTTCAGATGGAAGCATTGAGAAGTACAAAGCGTGATTGGTTGCTAAGGGTTACTCCTAGGTTGAGGGGGTAGATTATGGTGAGATTTTTTCTCCTGTAGCTAAAATGACATCCATTCATTTTTTGCTTTCTATTGCAGCATCCTATGATCTAGAGATCGAGCAAATGGATGTGAAAACAACTTTCCTTCATGGAGACTTGGAGGAAGAAATTTATATGACACAGGCAGAGCACTATGTGGTAAAAGGTAAAAGTCATTTGGTCTGTAAGTTGAAGAAATCCTTGTATGTTTTGAAACAAAGTCCTAGGATGTGGTACCAGAAGTTTGATACATGTGTTGAGTTTGGGATTTGTGCGATCTAAATCTGATCATTGTATATATTTCAAATTTGATGGTGATCGTTTCCTAGTTATTGCCTTGTATGTCGATGACATGTTATTTATTGGCAAAGGAAAAGGTTTGATTGTAGAATTAAAATCTCAACTCTCAACGAAGTTTGAAATGAAAGATCTTGGTGCAACAACATACATTCTAGGAATGGAGATTGTAAGAGATAGACAAAACAGAAAGCTTTGGCTAGGCCAGAGTAAGTATGTTGGTACTATTTTGAAAAGATTCAATATGCAGGATTCTAGACCATTGAGTGTTCCTGTTACGATGGGAACAAAGCTTTCTAGTTCACAGTGTCCTACATCCCCATTGGAGATGGAAGAGATGAGTCGAGTACCATACCAGAGTGTTGTTGGAAGTTTGATGTATGCTATGGTTTGTACAAGACCAGACATTGCCCAAGCAGTGGGAGTACTTTCCCGTTACATGTCTAATCCAGGAAGAGCACATTGGGATGCAGTTAAAAGAGTTTTCAGATACTTGCGGGGTACCTCAGAGTACTCTATATGTTTTCATGGAATAGGAAACAAGCATTCCTTGGATATTCGAGGCTATGTGGATTCAGACTGGGCTATGATGTTGATAGAAGATCCACCAGTGCATATGTGTTTACATTATTTGGTGGTGCAATTAGTTGGATGAGCAAGCGACAGGCCGTGGTTGCCTTGTCCACTACAGAGGCAGAGTATATGGCATCTACTCATGCCTGTAAGGAAGCCATTTGGCTTAAGAGATTGTGTTCAGATATAGAGTTCAAACAGGGTGCAGTGACAATTTATAGTGACAGTCAAAGTGCAATCTGCCTAGCGAAGAACCCGACTTTTCATGCCAGGACCAAACACATTGATGTACAATATCATTTTGTGAGAGATATGGTTGAGGATGGCAAGGTGAAGTTGGAGAAGGTAGACACTTTGGTGAATGTTGCTGATGCATTAACTAAACCTGTGAGCACAGAGAAGTTCAGATGGTGTTCAGAGTCTATGGGCCTTTCGGCCCCTAGCAATTAAGTCCATGATATTTTGGATCCCCTAACTCTTGCAAGGTGTTCGACAAGTGGGAGATTGTTGAGAAATATGTCTCAACCTTGCAAGCCTTTTCCAGGAAAATTACAGAATTTGTTTGTGGCAGTTTTCCACATGTTTATGCATTGGAAAAAGGTGTATGAGTTGTTAAAAGGTGCCTTGTCCTTAGTAGAATATAGGAGGGCCATTTTTAGAGCATAGTTAATTTGTTTTATGTCTTTTATGGGGGTCTAAACTAGAGGACAAAATTATGGACGGGATTACTATTTTAACCTGGTTGTTTTTCCATCTTGGAAATGTAAATGTCAAAAATGGGCAACATGTGGCATGGTGGTTAAGCCCATGGTTTTGTAAAACCACAAATGGTTTCAGGTTGTAAATCACTATATAAGGAGGGCTTGGGGAGGAGTTTACATAATGGAGTTTTGTTTGCAAGGCTGGGTGCTAGAAGGATGCTAGTGGTGTCTCTCCAAGCTTGAGTTGAGGTGATGCTCTTGTAAGAACTTGCATTGCAAGTGTATTGTAATCTTCTTTGATTTGATAATACATTATGCAGGTTTTAGAGGGTGGGGTTTTTCTCCCGTAAGGGTTTTCCCCACGATAATCACATGTTATGTGTTTATGGTTATTTCATTTATACTCTTGAATGTGTTTCTTTGAATCGTTGTAATACTTTATATTGAAATTTGCATATTCGTTCTCTCAAGATTAGCATAGGAAGCGATTCCGCACACCTTTGCTTCCTTACATTAAGTACCACTACCTGCTGAACATTAAATTACATTGGTTTGTTTAAAAAAATAGAACACATTATAGAAAACTCATTTATACACACATCTATTGTCACTCTTTTGATTCTCATCTACTAAATCAACAAATTCCATCCATTGCGACCCGACCAACAAAAGGAAAAAGGAAACAACAGAAAATCATAGCAAAAATTCAATACAGCTTCATAATTGCTTAATTCTTGTAAGGATACACCGAACTATAACCGGTTCAAACAGGATAGAATCTGCAAAACTTATGTCGAAGAAGAGTTTGTAGCTGATTACAAAATACTTTCAAAGAAATGTTACCAATAAAAGACGCTATACGAAAGAGGGTTATTTATTTCAAAATAATTTTAAGATAAATATATTTGAAACTGTTTCTGAGTGCTTTTGGATTAGATTTTGTGTGTATTTTTTAGCATCAATATTTTGAATCATATTTCGTGATCCATCATGAGGATGAAAGAGCATGAGTGATCGAAACGTTGATGCTAAAAAATACATACACAATCTAAGAAACTGTTTTTACATGTCATATAGCCTTAAACATTTATAGGAAAAAAATTGGACAATGAAGAATTTATTGGAAAGGACTGTTAGAATTGAAAGAAATAAATCCATATTTAAAAAAAAGTTTTTACGCACACACAAAAAGCTAAAACTGGGTTCCATTGTAAAAAAGGAAAGAATAGTATAATAACAATATAATATTAAAATAATATATTAATACAATATTTATAATATTAATAATATAAAATTTTATTTAAAATATATTAAAAAATAATCTAAAATTATTAAATAAGGTTTAATTTATTAGATTTAATATATGTTTTAATTGGTTATATTATATTATATACTTTTTATCAATTGTTTTGATTTGTTATTATTTAAATTGAAAATTTTGAAATTAAAATTTAATTTTATCAAAATGGATAATAATAATTTATAGATATGAATATTTCAATATTTAAATTAACTTAATAGAAACATTTTTCTTAAAATATTTTTTGTTATGATTATGGTTTAGAGTTTATTGTTTGTGTTGGGATTAAAATTAAGTTTAGAGTAAGGGTTACAACTATGAGAAAGAAGGTTAGGATTAGGGTTTGATTAAGTTTAGGATTTAGGATTAAGTTTAGAGTTAGAATTATGATTCAAATTAAAGATGAGAATAAGGTTAAGGTTTCCTATTTCAATTATGGATGTGGTTAGGTTTAGGGTTAGGAATATAGCTTTATGGTTAAGGTTACAAAAAAAATAAGATTACAATTATGGTTCACAATTGAGGGTTTAAAGTTATGTGTATAGTTAGGGTAAGGGTTAGGAATAGGGTTTGAATTAAGTCATGCAGATAATTAATTAACAAGATTAAAATAAGATTACACTTATGGTTCACAATTGAAAGTTTAAAGTTACGTGTATAGTTAAGGTAAGGGTTATGAATAAAGTTAGATTTAAGTCATGCAAAAAACTAATTAAATACAATAATTGAGATGTTTAGATTAATTATTTATGTTTTATTGTTAAGATTAAGGTAAAAATTAGGAATAGCTTACATGCAAATAGCTAATTAACGAAAGTAAAATAGTATAATTAACAAAAATCTACATTTATTTTTATTCAAATTAATATATTTCTTTTTTCCAAACCTAAAAAATTATAATTACAATACTACAAAAATAAGTACTAACCACTCTATGACACTTGTTTAAATTGATATGCATGTATTCAATAATTAACATTCATATCAAAATAAAATGAATAAAAAGATGAAAATCATGTTATTTTCCCTTACCTATTGTGTCCATTTTTTCATCCAATCACTTGATGTATTGTAAATACAATAATCATAATTATCTATCAACATTTACCATTAGTATCTAAACCCTAAATATGCGTTCTTAACCCTAAATATGTTTTCTTAAATCTTATTCGCATTTTTCATACTCACAATTACTAACGTAAACGAGTAACTTAGTAATCATTCTTTACCAAATTATGTGTTTAGTTGACACAAAGCTTAACAAGCGCATATAAAACATAGTTTCAACTGTTTTTTATATTAAAATGTTTTGCACTTATTCTCTTCACAATATGACCGTTTAGGGTAAATCAGAACCATAATGATCAGCGCTCCAGAATTCGATCAGAATTTGAGAAGTTAGCCAGAAATTTCAATGGATTTAGGGAAATGTTGAGGGTGCTTGGGCACTGTCACAGTCAGAACTCCATTCTCCATGCCAGCTTTCATCTCATCCACATTTGCATTCTCAGGTAGCCTGAAACTCCTATGGAACGTGCCTCTCCACCGTTCCATACAGTGACATTTCTCCTCCGCCTCCTGCTCTTCTTCTTTCTTGCGTTGTCCGCTTATTTCAAGAACTCGACCGCCTACCACTTCTATTTTCACCAAATCTTTCTTCACTCCTGCAAGAACAACAAAGTTATCACATTCCATTTTTCTCCATAAAAAGGGAGAATTCCTTGAAGCAAAATCAGACAGTCAAAGAGTGAAGAAATAAATACCAGGAAGGTCGGCTTTGAAGACATGAGCATGATGAGTTTCCTTCCAATCGATCTGTAGTTTGGATAGTGAGGCATAACGCACCTCCCTCTCCCTCAAAAGTGCGGAATCAAACGGCTTGTCAGAAACATGCAGCGAATACGGGCCATAGCCTCTGCTGAAAGACATTTGGTAACACACTCAAAGTCAATAGTTGTATATCTATAAGGCTTCACAATCTCTCCTGTTGATTGAAAAACGCCAGATTCAGGTATATATATATATTGCTCAGATCTGCTCCAGAAGTTTCCAAGGGGACCATCTGTTAGGGTAACTGTTTCATTTTACACGCGGCAGTATGTTATTCGATCGAAAAATAAAATACAATGAGGCATTTACCTTGCTTATGGGACCAGATTAAACTTATAACCTAAATGGGGGAAGGGATTAAGTATTGGAAATGTATGTCGTCAATCGATCCAAATTACAAGACGGTAGATATATTATTTTAATCTATTCACATTTTTAATTTTTAAATCAATATACATTTAATTAAATATATTTTTTATAGGATAGACATTAGTATCTGTAAAAGATATTAGTATGTAACAAAATTAGGATTCTCTCTTTTAATTAGAAAGAAATATAAATAATAATTCATTTTAAATATATTATTAAATAATTGATCAATTCAAATTTTATTATTTTTTTCTTTTAATAATCATGGTTCTAAATGGTATAGGTGAAAGATAATTAATAATTCAAATGATAAATCATATAATGATCAATCTAAAGAACCCAAATCTCAAATATACATATGCATCTATTAATACTATTTAAAGTTGATTTAGAAACAAAAACAGTTACAAGGCCATCCTTACATTTCTTAAAAAACATGAAATACACTACAAAAAATATAATGACAACTTTGATGGATTGGGGACTCATGCAAATATTGACAAACTTCTGGAATTAGGTCTAGCTCAATCCTTGTGTAGTTTTCACTATGGGATTTTATGGAATAAACTATGATAATGAATTCCTTTCGCTACTAGGGCTTTCATCCTTAGCTGCTCACGAAGAAAAGGGTTTTCATTCTCTAGTCATGAGTAGATCCATAGGTTTTTTCCTCAAATATGTTCATTTGAAGATAATCACTTAAAAAGGTTCTAGATAGGTTTTGGTGTAGGTTCAATTAACACATCTTATAGTACAAGAGAAGTAGGCAATTGGAGGTAACTGTTTCACCTTACACATGGCACTATGTTATTTGAGCAACATATAACATACAATGAAGTAATTAACTTCCTTAATGAACTAAATTAAACTTATTACCTAAATGAAGTGAGGGAAGTGAGGGAAGTATTGGAAAGTTATGGTCAATTGACAAGAAAATCATGAATTGTATAGGAAAAGAAATATTATTTTCCCATAAAAAAATTAATTATTAATATAATATGCACTTTATTAAATGTATAGTTTATAGTATAAAAATGTTTGGATTTTCATCCAAGATTGTGATAGTAAAATCCTTATGCTTTCACAAAGATACACTTCCAAACAATATGTCTAATATCCCATTATCAAAATGATATTGATAAAATAGTTTATTTTATTACAATACGAGTTTGCGTAAATAAGTAAGGAGATGAAGGCACATTTATGTGAAACACAATTGTTGGCTAACCCTTCAAAGGTTGAACACTTGTTAACTCACATGATATGTGTTGTAGTGAGTGGTAAGTGATCATGCAAGAGGTTTAGAGGTGTCGAACAAACCAACAACACTTGTCTCAAATACATGAGGTGAGAAAAATCTATAGATGTATTATATGCCAGCTTAACTCTACTATGAATAAGAACCAACTAAGTGGGCTATGTTTGCCCCATGGTTGTTCCTGCACCAAAAGATAGACCTATTAATGCCCAATAGAATTGAAAAACTTAACAAATCCACAAGAGGTGGTTATTCAATGTCACAAACCCTAAGGGGAGCACTAACCATTGGCAAATAATCTCCCCCTTAGTGTTACTTGAGGGGATTGAAATGTGGAACCTTTGGCTCTGATGCTAATTGTTTGCCCCACAACTATCGTTGCACCAAAAGATCAACCTATTAATTTTTGATACAACTGCTATAGTTAACAGATCCATGATAGGTAGTTAGTCCATGTCACAAATCCCAAAGAGAGTGATGACTATCTTCCAAAAGGCTAATAGGTAACTAGTTTGACAATACATCTTTTCACACTAACAAGACCCCTTAATCGATACTTAGGGAGTAAGCTAAACACTGAAAATATGAGTCAACATCAACAAGGCTTGATAAGGTATTGATTTATGATGCAATCTCTTATAGATGGAGAAAAAAAAAAATCTAGTGGGAAAAAAAGTCATCTCCCAAAAAAGAATTAGAAGGATAAGACCTTCAAAAATATGTCCCTCCTCAGTGTGTCTTACAAAGTGTTGGCCAAGGTCCTAGCCTTAAGATTGTCCAACATTCTTCGTAAGTTAATCAATAATACTCAAACAAGATTCATTAAAGGTAGATACATCCTTGAAAATTTGATCACTAGTTGGGAAGCTATGTTGTGCGCCAAGACTTCACAGAAAAATGCCACGATGCTCCTCCTAGACTTTGAGAATGCATACGATAGAGTTGAGTGGGGTTTTTTAAGAGGTATCCTACATATCTTTGGGTTTCCAAGCTTCTTTGGTAGGATGGTGGATGTTCTGCTCAAGGATGCTAATACACATGTTGATGTAAATGGGACACTCTCTGAGGAAATAAGGTTGGAAAGGTTAATTCATCAGAGCTACCCCCTAACACATGCATTCTTTGTAATAGCATCATATGCCCTCTTATACCTTTTAAGGGAATCCATAGCATCTTCGTGAATCATGGGTATTAGATTTTCTGATGAAAGGGAATTGCTCAATGTCCAATTCGGAAATGATAGTGCTCTTTTCCCATAACTTGACAAGCAAAACATTGAATCTTTAATGATGAAACTGGTGGTATTTTGTAAGGCTTCTGGGGCAAAATTTAAGAGTAGGAAATCCATTACACTTGGTTAGGAAATTAGTCCACTGGAGTGGCTCAAAGACCTCGGTATCCCCTTTGTTTTTGATCCCAACCTTTAAAAATGGGAAATTGGATCAAAGGTAAAATTAAGAGAAAGCTTGATAATTGGACTAAGCACTATAGATTCATGTTTTGCAGTTGCTCATAAAACAACAAACATTAGTATTTCTAGTTAAATCAAGCAAACCAAATAGAGCATCCCTATGAAATATTTGATCATTCCTAAGCCAACAAGATAAATTAGCACAAAAACAACTAAGTAAAAGCATAAGAAAGATCAAACTTTATTCCATAGTGGGAGTGGTGCCTCTTGAAATGTGAAAAGAAATCCCTTTCCCACCCCCTTAATAAGCAAAATTTGTTAAAATGAAAGATGATAATAGTGATGTTGTGATGAAGAGGAAGATTAATTCTCACATGTAGAGAGTAACCTTGCATCAAAATGTGTTGTTGTGTTATAGTTGTTTTGGAGAAATGCTTTGCATTTTATAGATTCAAGGTTAGGAGATTGAGAGATTTTGGATGAATGTGGGATCATTCATAAGTCAATGACAAGATGGCACTTGTCAAGATTTGAGAGGATGAGGAATGTGCAAGTCTTGGCCAATGTGCCAATTTCAAATTTGGATTTTGTTGAAATGACATGTTTAGGGGGGATGAAAGGTGAATTAAATGCCAAGTTTGACTTGTGCAAGAGACATGTAAGACCATGTGTAAGAGCATTTAATGCTTTGTTGAATGGACAAGCATTTGAGAGGGAGATTCAAAATTGGAAGAATATTCCATCTTGATGCCCTTTTGTAAGTAATTAGAAGAATTAATAAATCAAAGAAAGAATTTATTGGTGCAAGTGGGTGGGTTAGTTGAGAATTTAGATTTGACTCCAGTTGAGTCAAAAGCTAGCGAATGAGTGATTATGTTTAGAGGTTAATTAATTCAGATTAATTAACTTGGATGATTTTAGGAGTTTGAAATTTGATTTAAATCATTTTGATTTATTGAATCAAATGAGAAGAACTTAAGGACTTAATGAAATGATTTGATTTATTTAATTAAGCCTAATGCAACTAAGGATATTAATCAATAAATTGTTTTGACTGATTAATATGAGAATTTGAAGTTAGTTAGAGTGAGATGTAAGATGTCTATTCTACGTGTCTACATTTTGCCCCTCTTTGAAGAATTGTACTTGTTGCATTGGTTCAAAGAATGACGCTACCAACATTGAAATCAAAAAAATTCTGATTTTTTCAGATGCCCTAGCGAAAAGAATTATGTTAGTACATTGCCCCCTTGAGAGATTGAGTGAAAATATTCGATTTGAGGTTGATCTCGTGACAAAGAGGTTCAAAATGGATGTATGGATGGAAAGAGTATATGATCATAAAAATGAGATGTTTGAAAGATGCTTAAAATAAAAAACATTATGTTATCGTAAACAACTTAAATGTTTATGAAAATGAGATGACGTGATTATGTATGAGATGGATATGGCATGATGGATGTAGGATGGATGGAGGATGGATGTAGGATGGATGCATGCGGGATGCAGGATGGATGTAGGATGGATGCATGCTGGATGCATGATGGATGCATTGTTAGCACAAAAGAGGCTAGAAGAATGAGAGGGATAAACCCTTAAATTCAAGAAGATGCAGATGTCCAAAAAGTCTATTAGTTGTTGAAAATTTATTTGATATGATGATGAATAATGACGATGTATTGCTTATCCAAGGATGGGAGATAAGAGTGTAGACATGCAGATTTGACATTATTGTCAATATTCATCTTTTAATTAAATAAATCAAGTTTTATTTAATTAAATCATAAATCTCCTAAGGTCTATTAATTTATTCACCAAAATTAAATTAAATGATCAAATCTCATTTCCTCTCTTTCGATTTTAAAAGAAATGCAAAATTCTAAAATCAAATGTCATATCACATTGATCACCTATTAGATTAATCAAATCATGATTAATTTAATACTAACTACAAGAATCTTCTAGATTCACCCACTTGCATCAATAAATCAATTTATTGATTTATTAAAAAGACTTATTTTCCCTCAATAACTCTCATCTTTGACTTTTTTGGACAAAGATTATTCCCCCCAAAACCCTCAACAACATGCATTTATTGACATTTTTCAAATTTGAATGGGCACATTGGCCAAAACTTGCACAAGCTTTGACCAATCCCATTATGACAAGTGTCTCTATCCTATTGGATGGGATTTAGTCCCACATTGCCTAATTTTGGCCTCTCTTCTATCAACTTCTCCTATAAATGCAAGCCATTTTCTCTCATTTCAACAACACATTTGAATGCATCTAAACTATAGGCAACTTGAGCTCATAGCAACTCATTGTCTATCTCATTTGGCTTAGAAAGGGATTGGGAAAGGGCTCTCTCACATCTTCATGGAGGGCACCAATCCATCATAGAATAGGTTGACATCAAGATTGAAGTTGAAGGTTGAAACAAAAGTGAAGGTGAAAAGAGTGGAATTGAAGATTCTTGAAAACAAAACTTGGAAAATAGCATTTTTTAATGCTTGATTTAACAATCTTAGAGCTTCCATTTACTACCCTTTTTTTTCTGTTTTTAGCTAACTCACTTTTCAATTTGGGCTTAAAATCAATCAATGACTTGATATTTTCAAAGTTGGTTAAAATTGAACCTTAGACACTTACTAGATTTCAATTTGGGATTAAAATTGAACAAGGCAACCTTCACACTTGGATTTTGGTGCTTAAAACGAATTCATCACTGCTTTTTGGACTTAAAATGAACAATTGTTTGCCATGCTTTGTAATCTTTTTCACAAAGTAATATCATCAAAAAGACGTATGCGCTTCTCTCATGCCTGATGGCGACCTTGAGAATCAAAAGTCTTTTTATGATATTAAGTTGTCAAAAATATTGCCTCCACACTTCAATTTGGGATCTAAAATTGAACAAAACATGCGAGTGTGAGCACGATATATTGCGGAGGTTCTCCCCTTTGTTTTACAATGAAGGTTGTGTGAATGACGAGATATGTTAGCTCGCTATTGTTTATCTTAGAGGGCCTGCCTTGTGGGAAAAAGTAATCACCCAAGGGAACGACCCAACCGGGAACACGCTAAAGCCAAGCGACTTCCACCCGGGATATAAGTGTGGATATTGGAACAAAGGCCAATATCATGAGGATTATTCCGATGAGATGGACAGCAATGGACTCTCGCCGACGTTGGATAATCCCCCATGAACGGAATGCCCGAATTAGAACCCTTGTTTAGAAATTGGCCAAAACCTTATCTATCTTGTTGGTGCAAGAGGTCATGTCCTCTGAAGCCGCCCCACATAACATGCGGTCTTGTTGTGGAAATGGAAAGTATGCCATGGGAGATTCATGGGTACTAATGCTTGGCTGACCCGAATAAGTGAGTGCCGTGGAGGGGAGCCAGTGTGGTCAAGCATTTAGCCATTCGCACAAGATATGCGCAGCTGGATTTATCCAAGTGGGAACCCAACAAGGTATTGTCTCATCAACCTAGGAGTGTGAAAGTGCTTGGAAAAAACACATTGCTTGATCTTGAAAACATTTGGAAAACAAACATACACAAAAACCTTGAAATTTCAAACACCTTGTGGGGAACAAATACCTATTGACGAACTTGCCCACTCTTGCTTTCCCTAGGAATCACATTCCTAGAGGTTTCTAAGTGTGCAAATTCTACCATCATTTGTTTCCAATAAGGATAAACATAAGGAACTTTTTCCCTATTTTCCTCGATTTCCACACAAAGGACCTTGTGGAATGAGAAAGAGAATGGGACACTAGACATATAGTTTGAAAACCTAAGCAAGCAAGTGTCTTGGATAAAAAGAACCTCATTTAACCAAGATAAAGAGACAAATTGGATTACACATGTGTTTTCTAACATGATTTCCCACAAGATCAAAATCCCAAAGCCAAAGTTCAAGAAGCTTAGTCTAAAAGCTCGTGAGGAACGTCTTGAGAGACTTTTCGAATTCAGGGAAAGATTGGTTTATAACTTTTACAGAAAAGCCTCAAGGAACAATCCAGCATTATATGCATTTTATTGTCAACAAAATCTCGAATTGTTTCAAAGGTTTGCATTTCTCCCATAGGAAGTCAAGCATGTTCTTCAACACCTAGGTTTTGTAAAAAGAGAGTCACATCTAGGTTAAGGTTCAAGATCAAAGTTGTCATTCCCATTCATTCATCCATCAAATCAAAGTCTCATTTCATCATCAAACCTTTTGAGAACTCTAGAATCAAACATCATGCTAAACTTAGAGGGCTAAATCAACATCATCATATATTGGCTTAACACACTTAGCCAACATAGTCTCAAATCATTGAACAAATTTTCTTTGAGATAACACAACTTCTTAAAGTCTATTAGTTCTCCAAAACATTGGCATAACACACTTTGTCAATTCATCCATTTTCATGCAAGTTCCCTTAGGATAACACAACTTCCTAGGAAAAACAACTTCACAACCAATCTTGTTTGACTTAACGCATCTAGTCAAATTATCACATTCAAATCAAATCAAAAGCCCTTTCAAAGTTTAGCACATACATTCAAAAAGTTTTCCAAAGGTTTCATTCACTCATTTCATCCATTTTAACCCATCATCATCATCACCATCTTTGATCTTTTAGCTACCCTAGTTCTTCTTTTTTTGGACTTAAAGGATTAGGATCGAACAAATCCCTATTTTTATGGTCCAAACAAGATCTCAACACAGGAAGGACATGGAGAATATCAGAGACATATCAACTTCTATGGACATGAGTCATCTAAATATCGAAGTGAACCTAGCAGGATCAAGCAATCCCCCAAGCAACTCTCCCGTATCATCACAAAATCTTCAAGAGGAGAGTCATCAAGAGGACGACATAAATGAAGACATAGGGATGATACCAGAGGAAATCATGGAAATGATTCAAAATCCTAAGAACCATAAAATTGTTAGTGCTATGTTCAAATGCATAAATTCAATAGAAAGAGGAGGGGACATGCCCCCTCCCAACCTTAACACAAGCACTAGTGCAGTTGCATCCCCATTGTCAAACATCAATCAAGAAGTACCTTGCATCACCTCAATCATCACACCAACGTCCCCGATTGTGAACAAGGGGAGTGCCATGTTCCAAGAATTGCAAGAACACCACCTTCTGGCTAATGAAGAAGCAATCATCACCCCTACATTTATTCCGGAAAACTAATTTCACCCTTACATCCCACTCACATTTCATAATCCCACTGGTTCATCCTCATTTCACGCCACACTAGCTTATCAATTGAACATACCAACTCCCCCACCGCATGAGGAAGTTGGTTTGCTTGGAATGACAGAAGCTATCAATCCTTTCTCTTTCCAAAGTGGTGCATCATCCCTTCCCCCGCTTCCTTTCGCATCTGCATCGCCTCCTGGAATAGGTCTTCCACCTTTAACCATCGAAAATTTTGCTAATCCAAGCAATCTGACCACCACTTTGAACCCACTTCTTTTGCCCATATCCTCACAACAAATCGCAACCATTCCTGTCACCATGGTTAATGCATCTATTGGTCCTCAAGTCTCCCAAAGCATGCCTCATCAAGGACCAATTGTCTCAACCACCCCGCCCACAACCCAAATTAGAGTCACAACCACAATCCCTCCACCCGCCATGACAATTGGCATGATTCCTGCTCCACCACCAATCCCACCACCAAAGCACAACATGACCAATTCATTCTCCATCATGTTGCAAAATGCACAACAAGCTGTCCGCCAAAAGGCACTCCAAAAACAACAAGCCGCACAAGCGCAAGCACAATCTCAAGCTCAAGCACAAGCCGCACAAGCACAAGCACAAACTCAAGCTCAAGCACAAGCTGCACAAGCGTGAGCATAAGCACAAGCTCAAGCTCAAGCACAAGCCACACAAGCACAAGCACAAGCACAAGTGCAAGCTCAAGCCCAAGCTCAAGCTCAAGCCCAACAAAAGACACAAGCTCAAAACCAAGCGCAATTGCAAGCAATCCACCTGCAAGCCTACCACCAAGCCCTGCAAGACTTTCAGGCACAACACCAAGCTAAACAACAAGCTTTATTGGCACAACGGAAGCTCGAACAACAACAAGCATTGTTGTAAAAATAGCAGCTAGACCAACAACAAGCGTTACTAGCTCAACAACAACTTGACCAACAACAGGCTTCATGGGAACAACAGCAGATGGACCAACAACAAGCGCTATTGGAACAGCAACAGCAAGATCAACAACAAGCGTTGTTGGCACAAATGCAAGCTTACCAACAAGCCCTAAACGTACAACCAAGCTCGCAGCAAACACCGACCAGTATGCTCCCCACCCATCAAACACCTCCAACACCTCACCACTCATTCATCCCGCCCCCTGACCCAAGCAAGGATGTCGCAACACAGATCAAATTGCTTTCGCAGCAGGTGTTGGACTTGCAAGCAGGAAAAACCACAAGGACACTAGGAAACTTGTGCCCTTATCCGTTCGATAGAAGTCTCACCATGGTACCGTTTCCAAAGGGATTCGAGATCCCCAAATTTGATAAGTACAATGGAACGGGCAACCCTGAAAACCACGTCAGGGAATTTCAGGTGCACTGCATGGAAGTCGCATATGATGACACGTATCTAATGCAGCTCTTCCCCCGAAGCCTGACTGGTCCGGCTATGGAATGGTTTTCTCGCTTACCCACGGGCATTAAAACATTTGAGGAAATTGTGGAGGCTTTCCTTAAAAATTACGCTTTTAATATGGGTGCGGATGTCAGTTTAGAAGAACTATCTGCACTCAAACAAAGAAGAGGAGAGTTATTTGCATCCTTCTTGCAAAGATGGTGATCCAAGGCCAATCAGAGCAAGTGGACCATGCCAGAGGAACAACAAGTTTGCACCATCATAGCCAACCTAGATGAAAACTTGGCATTCTACCTAAAAATGAAGTGCATCACATCTTATGATCAACTAATTCCAAAGGCACTCAACATTGAAAGAGCCCTTACTGCGCGAGGAGGCACACCTACATTCACTCCATCACAGGATAACCGCCCGTCCAACAACTACAATGATAAACCTCGAACATGGTCGAGGAACAAAAATATCATGAACGATGGCGTGGTCGATGCTAAGGTAGTCATCAGTCGTCCTAAGCAAAATACCCAAAATCATCATCAACTGCAAACTCATAACCACAACAATGTGCAGGCTAATGCGGTAGTAGCACAGTCACAACCACCTTCCACCAGCCAAGTCAACAATGTGGGTAATGAAGGAGGACCACCTCCCTGCATCAAGTTTCCCCTCAAGAGGAAGTTCATAGCCCTTGGTGAATCGATTGAGTGTGTCATGAAGAAATTGGTCAAAGAAAACCTAATCAAAATCTCTAACTCTGAACAATACACGAAGCCCATGACCAAACCACCGTGGTACAACGAGAATCTCCTGTGTGACTTTCACAAAGTTAAAGGACAGACCACCGCCAACTGCATGAGACTCAAGAATATCATCCAAGACCTCATCGAGGATAAGGTCATCAACATCGAGCAGCCGGCCGGAAACCAAGACCTAAAAATCTACACGAATCCGATGCCGAATCATAATTAGGGAAATAACCAAGGGAATAATAAGGGTAAACAAAAGTATGCTAGTGCCAATCTAGTATACGAGGAGATAGTCGGATGTGTCGACGAGTTGGTCACTGTCATAAATATCAAGGGAACCAACAATGACTATGGAGTCACCACATGAGGTGGAAAAGTTACCATTGCCGGGGCACCTACTAAGACCCCCATTACCAACACAAAGGTCGTCCCCTATGATTACAATGTAATTGACCAACTGAAGAGAACACCCGCACAAATATCCATCATGGAATTACTGAAAATCTCCGCCGCTCATCGACAGATCCTAGATGAAGCACTAGCTGCCTCTACCGTCGCTGCTACCCTTGACACAGAGCAATTTCAGGCTATGGTAGGTAACATCGTTACCCCGAATCTCATCACATTTTCGGACCAAGATTTCCCCCCGCAGCCATCTCATAACTGGGCACTAAACCTCCAAATCCTAGTTCATAAAAAGAAAGTCAAGCGAGTCCTAGTAGATGGTGGTTCAGGTCTTAATATTTGTTCTTTGAAACTTATAAAGAAATTGGGATTCGCCGAGGATTCCATCAATAAAAACAAAAGTATCACCATAAGAGCATATGATGACCAAGAAAGAGTGTCTCAGGGCACTATCAAGATCCCCATCCAAGTGGGGCCAGAAACCATGGAAACAACTTGTCAAGTTCTTGACCTTGATTTGCCATACAACATCCTCCTGGGATGCCCATGGATACACGGAATGAAGGCAGTGGCCTCAACCTATCATCAGTGCATTAAGTTCTCATATCAAAACAAGGAGGTTACCATATATGGGGATCCTGAACCTTTCGCCTATTGCAAAAACTTGGAAGCCAAGTTTTACAAGATCCCTCAAGTACCTAAAAATGATGAAGGACCATCCACTTCATACATAGACCTAGCTAATCTCGCCTCCACTTCTGTGACAGAGACACCCGCCATCCCCGACATATCCGAGATCAAGAACATGATACAGGACAATGGATGCGGTGATTATAGAATGAAGAGAAATGCTTTTGTTGTAGGAGAGTTACCACAATCTTCTAGGTCACATGGGCAACCACAATTGATTCAAACACATGTTCGCACTAGAACGAAACCCGCTGGATTCCACAGTTGGGGGGATCTCAGTCGAGAGAATGTGGATGAGGAGGACATCACAAACACTTTGTACCAAGATGAAAGACCCACTCCCACCCTACCCATGGAGGAAACAAATAGAGGGTTACAACTGATGTTCGGCATGGGCTATAATAGGAATGAAAGCCTAGGAAGAAATAGTGATGGACGGTTGGAGCCCATCATTATAGAAAGAAGAATGCAGAACCTTGGCCTTGGTTGTACCCCTTCGAGTATAACAGTGTGTGGTAGAAGTGTTCCTAATAGGGGAGTCAGGTCCTCTCCTCGGGTCTTGGCAACTAACCTTAGATTACCCATGTCCACAGGCCTACCTCTCAATAACTTCACATTTGACATAACTGACATTTGTAGTAGCAGTGATGATGATGACACCATAGGTGGCTTACCTAGGCTCTTTGAAGATTCCACCTTACTGATGATTAGTGTCTCACCCACTGAGCAAATCCAACAAACCCACCAAATCCACTTAGTCTACCCCTAACTCATCAATCACGACCAACGGGGACCGCCAATTCTAGACTCGTTCGAAAATGACGAGGCTCTCTCAGAATTCATGGGACTAAGGGATACTATTCCATGTGGAGATCACAAGACAGGATTTGATATCACTCTAGACACACAAGCATACTATGGGGAGATGATTGAGTCCTTCAGTCGCAAAAGAAAAAGATCAAGAATAAGCTCAGAGTTATTGAGTGAAAACCACACTGTGGCACTCTCTAACCATAAAATAGTAAAAATAAAGGACGCATCCAATGGCGAAAACCTCTCTGAGGCACTAAAGGATGAAGGATTCAATCTCCCCCCTACTGCTCTACACCAGGAGAAGTCAACAGTATTGGCAGAACAGTGCAACCCGGTCAACTTAGGAACAGAATCAGAACCACAAATTACCTTCTATGCAGAATCCCTCCTAGAAGAAGAACAAGAACTATTGGTAGCTTTCCTAAAGGAGAGAAAGGTAAATTTTGCATGGACCTATGTAGACATGCCAGGCTTGGACCCTAAAATGGTAGTTCATCATTTGGCCGTTTACCCCGGAGCAAAACCAGTCAGACAGAAGCTAAGGAAGATGCACCCACAAATAGCCTTGCTTGTAAAGATTGAGCTGCAGAAACTTCTGGATGTTGGCTTCATACGCCGGATTGACTATCTAGAATGGGTATCTAACCTCATATCAGTCTCAAAACCAAAAGGGGGCATCCGCATCTACACTGATTTTAGAGACCTAAACAAAGCATGTCCCAAGGATGACTTTCCACTACCCAACATTGACATGATAGTGGATATGACGGCTGGACATGAGATGCTTTCCCTAATGGATGGTTTCTCAGGGTACAATCAGATATTGATCACAAAAGAAGACCAACACAAGACAACATTCACATGTCCTTGGGGCACCTACTATTAGAACGTAATGCCATTTGGGTTGAAGAATGCAGGAGCTACCTACCAAAGAGCCATGACATTAATCTTCCATGACATGATCCACAAAATAGTCGAAGATTATGTAGATGACATACTTGCTAAATAAAAGAAGAGGAAAAACCATATAGCAACTCTAAGTGCTATCTTTGACAGGATTGAACAATATAAGGTTAGACTCAACCTGAAGAAGTGTGTCTTTGGGGTGCAATCAGGGAAGCTACTAGGATACATAGTTTCAATGAGGGATAGAGGTAGACCCTGCAAAGGTAAAAGCAATCCTCGAAATGAAAGCACAAAGAATGTTAAAACAACTAAGAGGATTGCAAGGAAGACTCCAGTCCATCCGAAGATTCATAGCACAATTTCCAGATAAACAGATTGCCTATTCACACCTACTTCACAAGGGAGTAGCTTTTAGATGGGATGACAAATGCGAGCAAGCATTCAACAAAATAAAATAATATCTACTTACACCACCTGTGTTGATGCCACCAATTGTGGGGAAATCATTAATCCTATATATCTCTGCAACAATAGCCGCCCTGGGGGCCCTTTTAACCCAACATGATGAAAAG
>VCHN02003452.1:0-14121 GCA_007115665.2 Sequoiadendron giganteum
AGAAATGATATAAGAAATGAGGTGAGATTAGTTGTTGGTAACACAAGAGATCCTGAGAGTGAGGAAGAAAGCGAAGAGGAATAACAAGGAAGAGAAGAAGAAGAAGAAAGGCCAGAGGATGCCAGAGAAGAAATATTTTTGAGGGCTCTTTAAAGAATTAGAAAAATTAATAAAATGGATGTGCCAAAATTTTCTAGAAAATTAAATCCAGAAGAGTTAATTGATTGGATAGGATAGCTAGAAGAATACTTCAAAATGGAGGAAATTAGAGATCCATATGGCAAAGTTATCCCAAAACAAAATTAAAAAGGGCATGTTGTATTATGGTGGAGATAATTGCAAAGAGAGCAGATAACAAATGGAATCCTAGAATAAGGTGGAATCAAATGACTAAAATTTGAAGAATTTATTCTTGGGGATTATGAAGTGGAGCTATTTAAATAGTTGTAGAATGCAGGCGAGAGAAAAGAGATGAGTGTAAGAAGAGGATTACATGGAGGAGTTCTACAAGTTGAGCATTCTATCAGGGAGACATGAAATTGATAGGGAAAAGACAACCCAGTATGTGAATAGTCTATGATTTAACATTCAAGATGAAATGATTATGTTGAAGATTACCTTGGTGGAAGAAGCATGACAATATGCATTGAAGGTTGAGGAGAAGCTGATGAGGAGGAAAATAAATAATTCTACAAGTTGTGGAAGATTTGTAGCAAAGAAAGGACAAGAAAGCAACATCAAAGGAAAGCAAATTGAAGAGGAATCAAAGCCCAAATGAAGGAAGTAGGAAAAAGTATAAAAGAAAAAAGAGTTTCCAACAAAAGGATGTGGTGACAACAGTAGAGGGTTCCTTGGTAAATGTTTCTAGTGTGGACAAGTTGGTCATCGTGCTTACGAGTGTCCACAAATACAAGAGAGTAACAAGATGAGTGCAACAAGAAACCACTTGGCACAAGAGGATGAGGAAAGTGATGCATCCCTAAAAGGTGAAGAAATTGAAAAGGGTGAATCTCTCATGATGAGGAGAGCGTTGATAAATCTAAAGTTGGCTGAGGAGGAACCATCCCAAAGAAGGTGTTGCTTTCAAACTATGTTTGAGGCTAGAGGTAAGTGTTGCAAAGTCATAGTAGATAGTGGTAGTACGTATAATCTAGTTTCAGAGGAAGTGGTAGAAAAGATAGGTTTGAAAAAATGTAAGCACCCTAGCCCATATAAAACTTGTCTTAGTTACAAAAGGAATATGAGATGATTATGAGTGAGCAATGTTTGATTAATTTTCAGATTGGCTCTTATAAGGATGAAGTGTTGTGTGATGTAATACCTATGAGTGCTTGTCATGCATTTTTGGGAAGGCCATTAAAATTTGATAGGGAGGCCATTTATGATGGTAGAAAGAATGTGTAAACCATCTAGAAAGATGGACCAAAAGTATATGTTGAAAATTCTTTGAAGGAGAAGAAGAAGTAATTACATAAATCAAAATCCATTGTTTGTTATGGTGTTGGAAAACAACGTATAGAGGAAAGGGAAAATAATAACCATGATGAAGAGTAGATTTCAAGAGGAGGAGGTAGATTGGATGTAAATTTGTTGCAGCAACATGTTAAAGGAAAAGAACATAGTAGGCTGAAAGCTAGTGGTGGTTAGAAAAGTGGCTTGAGTGTTGAGGTTGACAAAAAATAGAAGAGTGGAAGAGGAAAGGCTCCCATGAACAAGAAGTAGATTTGGATAAAAAATAAACATGGGACCACCATTCCATGCATCTCTAAATGTTCCCAAGTTTGGAAACTCATGGAACATTTCACTTACTCGGCATGTTTGATGCAAAAGCACCTGGGCAAACTAGTGATCCTCATCAACCAAAAATATTTTAGTTTGGTTTTGTTGTTTTAGTTTTGGTTTTCATTAAATAGTTTGGTAGTTCAATTACGGTTTCATGATGGCTAAGAGCAAATTTGAGCAACATTTTGTCTTTCATATTTTGACATATATCTCCATCTTCGATGCAGTGAAGTTTAATTGGTTTTAGATTCTCAAATATTTTAATAAAATGAATAATTATTTTTAATTATTTTTGCATATGGAGGAATTTTTTTGAAATAAATTAAAAATATATAAAAAAAACAAATTATAAAGAACATGTTGTGATTAAAAGTTAAAAAAAAACCACACAATCCAAGAAAGATGAAAAGGCATGTTGGAGGTGAAGAGAGGTAGGGGGTGTGTTAGAAGAGGAAAACAAAATGCCAAAGGAAGGGAGGCAAGCATGAGGTAGAGGACAAGAAAGGACAACTAGAACATGGGCCAAGGAAAAATAGAAAAGAGGTCAAAAAAATTTTATGCAGCATTGTGAAGGAGGGTGCCACGCTGCCAAAGAGGGGGAATGAAGCCCACAAGAACTAAGAAATGGAAAAGGCGTAGTCTAGAGAGAAACAAAGAGGGGCTCATGACTTGTAGGCAAGAAATATAGGTAGAAATCTACAAGAAATCACATGTGAATAGGGAGGATACAAGGAAATTGTGCCATATAACAAGGTGAGTAGTTGCAGATGGAATTTAAAAGATATGTTTGTTTAAAATTACAATTATGCAGCCATATGGAAGAGAAGACAATGCTTTAAAAAGGATAAATAGAATCCAAATGAATTAAGGAGGATGAGTGGGTGAAAGAGTAGAAGAAAGTGATCAAACAAATTGTGAAGCCACAATGAAAGCACAAATTGGCAGAGATGTAGGGATAATTGAACATAGCCTGTATAAATATTAAAACTGGATTGAAACTGCCATATATCTAATGTGAAGATAGATTTCATAATAAATTGTATGAGATTCCAATTGTTTGGATGATTGAATTGTCGCCATCATTTTTTTTTGTAGATTTTTTGAATTTATAATTATTTTGACAAATGAAATTGTTAAAATAATTTATGTTGGTTGTGCAAATTTTGGAATTATAAGTTCGCAATTAAATTGTGTGTGAGCTACAAGAAGGTTTAGTGCGTCTGCACCACTTGAGGAACATTGGAATAGGACAATAAGATAAATCAAGTAATAAAAGTACTCGAGGACCAAACTGATCAACAACTATCAGATTTTGTTGCTAGAAAAGAGTTGCTCAATAGTATAAAATGTTCATTGTAGGAAAGATGTATCTATTAGGACATGATTGGTTTGATAATATGTTAAAAGTGGATTTGGCAATAGACCAATAGTTTGTAGATATTTTAGCTAGAGTTTCTTATTTTTGATTATTTCACGAACACTCAATGTGTTGGGAAGTTGCATAGTTTATGTTTTTTGAAATCTCATCTAGGCAATGGAAAATTTATTATAGTAGATGGTGTTACGTGTTTGGATTTTTTTGGAAATTTTTTAATGTTTTAATTTTTTTAGAATATTTGATGTTTTTGGACTTTTTGGACTATTTGATGTTTTTGGATTTTTAGGAATATTTGATGTTTTTAAATTTTTGAACAACTTATAGGGATGATGATGATGATGGGTGATGAAGATATATCAATATGTAGGGATATCAATAATCTTTTGAGATCCTATTGATAACTAGGCTAAAAATATTTGATCTGATTGAATGGTTGTTAATAGTGATAACATTGTTGATGATACACAATAATTCAAGGATAGTGTTGTCAAGATAGGAACAACACGATAATAGGGAAGGATACATCCCGAGATGATTGATTGATCTGATAAGATTGATCAAGATTTGTAGCCAGGCTAGGAACAAAATTTGTTGAATATTTTGATACCACGCTAAAGTTTCAACAAGATATAAATGATATGAATTTTTTGGATTGTTTGGATAATGCCTATATCATAACGTGAGCTAGAAGACATAGATCAAGATTTATTCCAAAGCAAGATGTAAGTACCTACGCATCATGCAAGTAGATTTAGAATAAGGGATTTTAATTTCAAGGACTATCTCATAATAGGATAACATGTTTGACCCAAGCTAGTTGTTTAGATAGTGTTATGCAGGTGAGGGTATGACATATGATAGTACATGGTCAAAGGAAAATAGTCATGTCAAGATTTTCCAAAAGCATGTTTTAAAGTATATGCCCCTAGTCTTTATCAAGAATCAAGATGGATAGGGAAGATGAATGAAAATGGATGGATAGTGGTGTCAGGATTAAATGAAATGATGTATGAGATAAGATGCTTCAAACTAGAATGGTACACATAGATAATTGAGTGTTACACATGATGCCTGTTTGCCAAATTTTCATCATGGTACCTATCCAAAGCACCATAAGAATGGTTTTCACTATTGGATGAATTATTTTTCTTTACTTTTTTACTTTTTAATTTTTTATTTATTTTTTTATTTTTTGAATGATTACCAATTATGTTGGACCACCTAGTGGTGTTAATGCAAATGTTGTTGTCATAGTGTGCCAATAATGTCCTACCTTGAGGATTTGCTTCACCAAAATAGTAGCACTTGTATATAGCCCATGAATGTTATTGTGATCCTCTTTGGTACTAGATTTGGCTTTATCTAAATGAGCACATCGTGATAGAGTGGCATTAGAGTCCTTATGATACATTCTTGCTGCCAAGACATGATGGATGTGGGATTTAGGATTTTGGAATTTTAGGCAAGATATTGGAGTTTAGTGAGGGATATGAGATATGGATGAATTACTTGGTAATTTGGATGTAGGATTTTTTATTCTCCAAAATTTGGATTGTGGATGATGGAGTGTGGATGTAAGATTTTGAGTATGTTTGGGATCAACAATTTCAGACACTTTGTGTGTTGGTATTGAAGTTTTCTTTGAAGGAGGTGGACACTTTTGATAGTTTAAAGGCCTTTTTTGACGTGGCTCAATAGTTTCATTGACTATTGGATTTGGATTTGGATTGGTTATTTTACATGATCCAATTTTCCTTGGGATCCACTTTGATTGTATGTGACCACTTTGATTTTTTTATTTATTAGCTTGAAAAGCTTGACTATGATCTTTTTCTTTGTGAATATTATTTTTCTCTTGTTGGTCCCCTCTAGTGGATGCAAGAATCAGGGAATGATGGTCTATTATGTGGATAGGTGGATTTTTGGTAGAAACCTTATTATAAGGACTGGTCATAACATCATTTTCAATGTTTGTATTAGATGTAGTTGCCCTTGACATCATGGAGGTACCACTAACCTTCTTATATTTCTTGATTGATGAATAACCAAGCCCTTGATATTTAAGATTATCAAAAAGCTATACTAGTTCCAAAATACCTTGTTCATGTAGGCCTAATCCTTTTCCTTTATACTGCATTCTTTGACATGTCTTGTTTCCAATAGGATATTTGTTGTTTTGATAACAAGATGCTAACTCTTTTTTATGTTGTTTGAAATCAACAATGATTGTCGTCTTCTCATCAGTAAGAAGGCTTGATTTAACAAATGTAAGTGAGTCAACTTTATAAGATACTAGTACTTTCTCCATCTTTATGCCTGTTTCTTCAACATTCTATGAGATACTTTCATAGAGTCTTGTGAATTCAACTATAACTTCATTATTTTCAAATATGTCTAGAGAGAAAGACTCTTAAACTGTATGAACAAGGGATAGATCATTTGTGTGTCAAGTGGAAGTCAGTGCCTCATCTATGGAAGTGGAGGTTGTTGGCATAGGGCTAGGATCAACGTCAATTTTTGAATCATGAAAATGGATAATGGGATCTTGATCCAGAATAGGATGAAATGGTAGGATTTGAATAACTTGATCTTGATTAGTTTCAAGGACTTCTACTTGATGCTTTGGATAGTGTTCTTGACATAAACTAGGTTCTGATAATGTGGTAGGAATAAAGGACTCTTGGGTGATCTCAATATGTTGGTATGGTGGTAATGGAATTTGAATAGGAGTATCTATAGTGGGCATGATGGTATTTGGTCAAAAATTTCATGATTATGGATTAGATTTGTATCAAACAATGGATTATCCCTCGTGGATATCCCTTGGGAAAAATATTGGAAGGTGTTATTAGTGGATGATTCAGTTGATGGGGATGATATGGATTGATGTTGCAAAGGTTCCAGGGATGAAGGAATGGAAGGAGAGATGGAGGCTTCTTGTGGGAATGATTCTTCAATACGACCTATTTTGAAGTCAAATGAGGTGGACATGTTATGAATATTTCTAGATATAGGTAAATGGTTTTGATCTCGCTTGGGTAAATTATATTGATACATGTCTAGTTTCTCATCATGTGAGCTATAGATATTGTTGATGTGATTTTTATTGGATGGATTTTCAAGATGATCCTCAATAGTGATGTCACAAGTGGTCTATAAAACCCTGAATGAGTTTTTTTAGTTTTATACATTCGGGGGTCTTATGTCCTTTTACCCTATGGTAATCACAAAAATCAATGTCTTTCCACCACAATGGTTTGAATTGTTGTTCAAATTGATCGATTTTTTATAGTGTTATTAAGTTGGACTGGACTATTTTTCGAAGGATTGATTCAATGGGCTATCCCAAAGGAGTGTATTTCCATTGTGGGATGTTATTTTTCTTAGAAGGCCCTCTTTATGAGTTATCTTGAATAGTCACCAATTTGAATGTTGGGTGGCGTTTGTAAGCTTAATATGATTTGAGCATGTTGAGAATGAGGAGGTGGCATGGGCATTGTCCTGTCAAAAAAATAGGAACATATGTCCTCCATTGTATAAATCCTTTTAGTTCATCCCATGTGGATATTTTCCATTTATTCTTGCAAAAATTTTAATTTATAGAGATTGATCATTAAGATCTATTGCAGGTGGTGTGTTGATTGCATTGTAAGTGGATACAAGATGTGATGATTGCTAACCTTGGAGGTAGTTTGATGATGATGGGTTTTAATATTGTGGATGTATGTAGTTAGGTGGAGCAAATTGTTGTTGGGGTTTTATGACAACATAGGATGTGTGTTGTGAGGGAATGGTTTGATTGGATTGAATCATGTTGTAGTTGTGATGAAGGTAGTGTTGTGAAGTCATGTCTTTTTGATGAATTTTTTGGTTTAAGTTGGATTTAGAAAAATACACACTAAGTATATTTTGAACCAAAGATTTAATGTGGATGTTGGATGGATGTGTTTAGGATATGAAACCTAAAAAAGGAAATAGTTAACTAGATCTAATTTTTTATTGGTGTTCTTGATAGTCCTTACTTGTCCTAGACTAATGAGTCCAAGTGAAGGGAGATGATAATGAACTTATAGACTTAGGAGTAGACTAATGACTCTAAGCATACTTATTCATAGATATTGATACTAATTTAACAACTTATTTATGAATAATAGCTTTCCAAGTAAAATAGCTAAACTAGGGGATATTGATAAGAGATCTAACAAACTAATGTCTAAATCTAGTTTGATACTAGATGAGTTGTTTTTGCTACTATGGATGAAGTTGTTGCCTTATTCAAAGACTAATGAAATATGTTTCTAAGAAAACTGAAGATAAAAGGATGATATGATAAATCTCAGTTTGCTATTTTTTTGTCATTTATAGGTCTATATGATATAGGTTTATGATCCTAGGATGATTGTGCAATGGAATATTTTTGGAAATTGAGCTTTTTTATTGTTTTGGAAATTCTAACTGATAGTCAAACACATCGATTCACAGTTAAAAGCATTGCACTACCTTGGATAAAGCGTTGGCATTTTGAAAACGTGTAGGTCTATGGACAAAAGCGTTGTTGTGTAACAAATAAACATGTCACTATATCTGTAATTAGGGAAAAATATTAAGGTTAATGCAATAAAGCATATAAATCAAACCCTAATAAATAATGAAGCATAAATGAGCATAAAGACATAAAGCATAAAACAATATTACCAAATCTTCATGCCACCATTGATTCACCTCCATTGCACTTCTCCATTTTGCTTGAATATGATAATTTCCCTCAGATTTGACTGTGCAATAATAAGCCTATTACAAGTGACTAGCAAAATATTGAAAATTGTTGTCTCACACTAGCAGCATATACTTGCATAATATGTGTAGATCATGAAAATGACAAGGGTAAGGTCTTTTATAGAAAAGAAAAATTTTAATGAATGGTTGAGATAGGATGCCAATAAGATGTCTTAATCAATGGCTAAGATTGAAAGTTCTCCAAAGCATATTGTTTATTAGGGTTTGATTTATATGCATCAATGGTGGCATGAAGATTTGGTAATATTATTTTATGCTTTATGTCTTTATTAGGGTTTCAATGTTTTTGTATTTTGGAATTTTTAGATGGGCAAGGTGTCTTGGATGCTCACTAATTATTCTGAAGCTGTTGTCGGTACCGATGTAGAGACGGGTGCCATGATATGCCAATAATGACCTTTTTGAAGTAGTTGCCTTGTCAGGATCATAGCCCTTGCATACAACTGATTGATGTCATTGTGATCCTTTTTGATACTAGAGTTGGCCTTATCAAAATACACACATCGCGATAGAGTGCCATGAGAGTCCTTATGATAAAGAGTTGCTTCCAAGATGTGACAGATTTGTGACATGGGATTTTTGGACTATAGGCGAGATGTAGGATTATGACGGATGGTGGTAGGCATGAAAGGGTTATTTGGATGTTTGGATGAATCACTTTTTATTTTCCAAACTTTAAGTGTTGGATGGTAGAGTTTGGAAGTTTGATTAGGATAATGTTTGGAACCAACACTTTTTGATGCCTTGCTTGATGACCATTTCGAAGGAGGTGGACATTTATTATATGTGGGAGTCCTCTTGTCTTGTGGCTCCACATTTTGATTGACTTTTGAATTTAGAATATTTTCTTTGCTTGATCCATTTTTCTTTGGGATCCATTTTAACTTCATTTGTCCACTTGGATTTTTGTACTAAATGACCTTTGACATTTGGTTTTGGACTTTAGACTTGTAAGAATTTTGTTTTTGTTGGTTCCAAATGGAAGGTTTATTTATGTTGGAATGACGGTATATGGTGTGGATGGAAGGAGTGTTGGAAACAACCTTATGACAAGGACTACTCATGACATCCATTTTGATGTTCGTATTAGATAAAGTTGCCCCCAATATCGAGGAGGTATCATTAACATCATTAGATTTTCCGATTGAGGAATAGCCAAGACCTTGATGTTTGTAATTTTCCTGAAGTTGTATTGGTTCGCGAATGCCTTGCTCGTGTATACCTAGTCCTTTGCCTTGATACTGTATGCTTTGATTCTAGAGTCTGTTGGTGATGGGGTATTTGTCATTTTTGAAGCAAGATGCCAACGCGTCATTGTTTACATGAATATTGTTACTTGGAATATTCTCATCTATAAGAAAGCCTGCTCTGATAAAGACAAATGATCCTAGTTGATAAGGTGTTGTAGATTTACTGACATGTTGGATAGAGTCTTGATTAATATTTGTGGTCTGATTTTGTGACATGTCAGATTCAGATGATGCTATTGGTGCTTCCAAGTTGATGTCAAAACCATTTCATGGTCATTGTCATAGAGCCCACTGAATCCAGTTATAGCTTGATCATTTGCAAATATGTCCATAGTAGAAGACTCTTGTTCTAAAGGAATATCATCTATGTGTCCCATGGAGGCAAGCGTCTCATTTTGGAAAGTGTCGATAGCCAGAGCCCGGATAGGGTCATCAAGTGTTTGGTCTTGAATGGCATAGAGGTCAAGGAGTGGATCATTTTGGACTTCTTCACTAGTAGTGTCTTGGTCAAATATGGGTTCGTTTTCAATGAAATTATTGGAAATAGGATCTTGACCAATGATAGGTTCATCTTGGATAACATGGTGGTGAATGGAATTTTGACTAAGGATGGGTGTATTTTGTATGTCATGAGTGCCTAGGAGGACTTCTTGAATGGATTTAAGCATGGGGTAATGGGATGGACCACATTGATCTTGACATGAGGATGATGCCATGACGACATGTTTTGGACTTTCCTTTTGACATGTATCCTCAAATGTATACAATGTAATGTGACTTTGGACAAGGATAGAATTTGCATGACTAGATGTTTGTTGGGATGGAGTGGCTTGGAAAGGATTAGTGGATGAAGTACTAGGATAAGACATGGAGACTTGGAAGGGATTAATGGATAGTTGACTAGGATAAGATATGGATGCTTGTAAGGTGTTAATGGATGGTTGATTTGGATTGGACATGGAGACTTGGACCAGATTGATAAATAATGGACTAAAATAGGATGTGGGGGATTGGAAAGTGTTGGTGGATGAAGGAATAGGATAGCATGTGGAGACTTGGAAAGGACTAGTGGATGGTTGATTTCCCTTGTCAAGGTTAGGATAAGGACAATAGGTGGAATTTTGTTGTGGACCAATGGCAAGATTTGTGTTAAAGGACTCTTGATAGTGAGGGCAAATGGTTGAATGACTAGGACTTATGGATTGTTGATAGGAAGGACATTGGTATTTGGACTGGATGAATTGTCTTTTGAAGTCCATGGCCTGTTGGTATTGTTTATTACGGAGTAACTGGTATTCAACTTGACTAGCAAGAAAATAAAGGTCAAGGGAAGACATGACAGTGAGGTCTTAAGAAGGACAATGCAAATATATGACCTTAGGCAGTTACAGTTTTACAAAAGGCAATTATGTCGCAGAAATGTAGATCGATTAAGGAAGAAAATGTGGTGCAAAATGGTACATGTGTTGCAGTAGGTTCACAATGTCTTTGAAATTTGTGAAAACAAGCACAATCCTAGGGCTGCAAGGACTATATTCTTTTGGATTCCACGTGGATTTTACTCCAATCACACTTATTTTTAGCGGGTGACTTAGAAGCTTGGCCACACAAGCTCCCCCTTACATTGCACTCACTTCTCGGGTCAACCAAGCTTCAAGCTCCCATGAATCTCCCATGGAAATATTTTCAACTCTACTAAGAACTGTGAGAATGTGGATGCCTTGGCAATGATCGTTACTGCACCAAAGAATAGATAAGGTTTCTGGCTTACTATAACAAGGGTTCTAGTATGGGCATTCCATTCGTGGGAGACCATCCATGCGGCAAGAGACCATTGTTGCCCTTCTTGTCGAAACAATCCTCATGATACTTGAACTTTCCTCAAGTACCCACAATTATATACCAGTCAAAAGTCACTTGGTTTTGATGTGTTACCAGTTGGGTCGTTCCCTGGGGTGATTACTTTTTCCCACCAGGCGGCCCTCTAAGGATAAAACAATAGAAAAGGATGAGTCTGGTTTTTTGATCACCTAGTTTGCACAAGGTGAGAGCATAATCACCTACCACCTTCAAGCACAATCAAGCAAAGTTCTTTAACCCCCTAATTAAATCTAAGTGATGCAAAAAAAGGTTCCTTTTAAAGCACCAATGGAAGTGTTTTCTAATCTAAAACAAGCACAAATGGTTTCAAAATAAAATCTTTGGACAATCGAACCTACAAAACCACTTGTTAGTAGTCTAAAAAGATGTCTTGGACCCACGAAAATTTAAAGCCACATGCAAGTGAATGCGTCACAATAGAGCATTTTTTTTACCACTTGATCCAATTTGTCCTTTGAAGTGTTTTTTTTTTCTACACTTTCACAAAACCAACAACAAAGCCAAAACCCTAACAAGATAATCGATCACTAATATTAGAGGGTTAGCTAGTCAAGACAAATATTATTTTTGGAAATTTTTTCTAGATCAAAAATAAAAACACAAAGAATAGACCCTTACTGAAATTTTGAGAGCTTTCCAAAAATGTAAAGAAATCTAAAAAAATTGTTGTTTTGCATCCAGAATTAATTTTTTTTATGAAAAATCATAAAAAATTCAAACCAGGTCCAAAAATTTTGATTTTTGGACTAAAGGCGACTGACATCATCCCAAATCTGAATAAACTTTTTTGTGAAAAGATCTGCAATCGTTTGTGAGATATAAACAAATCTTTCTAAAACCCTAATTTTCGAAGATCTATTTATTGTCTAATTATTTTTCATACAAATTAAAAACATAAATAACAAACCCATATTGGAATTAAGAGAGATTTCCATAAATATAAAAATATATGAAAAATTCGCTAATTTGCTCTCAAAATTGATTTTTCATGAAAATAACAAAAAAATATAAAAAAATAAAAACATCTCCAAAAAATCTGATTTTTGGATTGGAAGCTCTTGATATTGTCTCCAACCTGTAGAAAAAAAATTGTGGGAAAATACATAGTCATTTGAGAGATATGGTTGAATATTTGAAAACTAGGGTTTTTTCCCAAAATGATGCAAAACCTGCAACAAAAAGCTAACAAAACTTGCAACAAAAAGGATCCAACTCCAAAATTCCTCAAAAAATTTTGGGTTCACCAATGTAATTAGGGATAAAATATTAAGGTTAATACAATAAAGCATATAAATCAAACCCTAATAAACAATGAAGCACAAATGAGCATAAAGACATAAAGCATAAAACAATATTACCAAATCTTCATGACACCATTGATTCACCTCCATTGCACACCTCCATTTTTCTTGAATATGATAATTTCCCTTAGATTTGAGTGTGCAATAATATGCCTATGACAAGTGACTAGCAAAATATTGAAGATTGTTGTCTCACACTAGTAGCATATACTTGCATAATGTTGGAGTTGAGAAGATACAACACCACAAAAGCCCAAAAGATCTTTGCAAGCAAATAACCTGTTACAAGGAGAAACAAAGAGAAGCAACAAAGGAAATGCTCAAGAATGTGGAGCCATGAATTCACACAAAATGTAAAATGAATTAATTGATACAAAAGATAGTTTTCAACTACATATAGATGAAAACCCTAAAAAGGAAAACCCTAGGCTTGCACAATAATAATTAATAATAATGCACTAATGAAAGAAGGATAGGAGGTGGATAACATAATACCCCCCATAGACAGCTTCTATCATATAAGTACATGTACAATGATCTCCATAGGAGATATAGAAAGAGAGAAGAAGGCCCCCCCACAATGAAGAAACTCCTGTCACAATGGTAGATGCCTGATGTAGAATCCAAAAAGAGATCTTGAAGCGGAAAATGATATTCCTCCCCTTGGGAAGAAACGGATCCATGGACCTGTATCGAAGAAACCCTGTGAAGAAGGAAGAACCAATCTGTCTCAAGATGTGTGCCACGATAGGATGCTGAAGAGTCTCACTGTCTGAATGGAAACAAATAATGTCAAATCCAATCTGATGTGGAGAATACTGAAATGCAACCTCTGAATGCACAGATAATGGTGGGCGAACAGTGATAACCTGATTGTCAAGGTAGAGGAGATGAATGTCCTCAAAATAATCCTCCAAATCTGCAATATAGGACTCAACAAACAAGAAAGATATGTCTGCAACATAAGAGTCCAAAGTAGCTATATCTGGAAGATGTATGATTCCCTGCTGCACTGAATCAAGAACAACAAGAGATGCTGATGAAGTCTCAGTCTGAAGAGTAGGAACTATGAGACAAACCTTTGATCCATCAGAATAAGTAAGGGTGTCTAAATACTCAAGTTCCTCTAAAGTATCATGATCAAATGGTGTATTCTCTCTCCAAGCAATGGGTATGAGACAATTTGAAGCAGGATTCTCTAGGAATGGAGATAGAATAGGGTCTCCATAGATCTCCCAAAGACGTGTCCAAAGTGGGTGAGGACAATCAATGTCCGATATAACCAACACAGTGTCATGATCAACACTAGACAATATAACTCTTGCAATGTGATTTCTAATAATATCCCATGCTAATCTGCCCTCTAAAGTTGTTGGTTCAGGTATGAGATCATACAAATAAGGAAAAATATTAAGCCACCTACAATATGTAAGTATACTCTTTGCCCATGACTCATAATTACCCCATTCCAGAAGAACAACTGAAGGGTGAGTAGAGAAACCCATGATAACTTTTCAAATGAAAAAATTCAGAGACTAATGATCTTAGCAATGATAAAGCATATCAACATAACCCATCCAACGCAAACAAACCCCATGTAGGAGCCAAGATGACCAAGTAATTGAGCAAAGTGTAAAAACACACAAAGCTGAATAAAAAATACTTGATAAATATTCTGATAAAATAGACTATAGATCTGGAAAGAGCATTGTAACACCTTTCCAATGCCTAT
>VCHN02003355.1:0-14318 GCA_007115665.2 Sequoiadendron giganteum
GGGATAACTTTAGTGGCGAATCTTCGCCAATTGGCGAATTCTAGGAATCTGGCAATTCGAATTTGGTGAATCTACCGTATCTACAAGGTGTTCAAATCGCCAGGAATTCACGGACTATCGGTCTAATGCATGTCCATTCGTCATCAGTTTGTTTTTACGAGGCATGTTTAGGCAATAAATTTGCCATAATAGAATACGCGTTTCCAATGCACCGATCAATATTTTCGCCTGGAATCCCAGGGAGCATGTCAAAGTCACCTACATATTCACCAATACTATTAAAACAACATTATATGAAGACCCATTTCGCCAATTAAAATTTACAAATAGTTGCTTGTGAAGACCCATTTCGCCAATTAAAATTTATAAATAGTTGCTCATGAGGACCTATTTCGCCTTGAAAATTTCAAGGTATCGTTGTATAAGAATGCGGGATTCGCCAAATTTTTAACATACCATTTCAAAATCTCGCGGAATTTGCCAAATATGGATTGATATAAATACAATTGAAACTGTTATTTGTTCTTACACATTTTGTTCGGTTTTACACATTTTGTTCGGTTCTGAGGTTCTACTTCTCAATTCAGAAGTCAGCGAAACCCGAAAACGTAGACTTAAAGGTGAGTGATCATTTCTTCATACTATTATTAGTTATTAGACTATTAGTTATAATAATAAGATTTCTTTATCTATTTTCCATTCTTGCTTCAGTATTTAAACATAATTTTAAGTAGGGAATGGGATCTATGTTCTTTGTCGGTTTGTCCTTCTTAAATAAGAAGACATTTTTTTCCAGCTTTTATTCAAAGTGAGATCAATATGTCGAGTAGCAAGGGTAAGACTCCTAAGCAGGCGGGTAATGAAGAGACTGGGAGGCCATCAAAACGCTCAAAACGGGGAGGTACCATACAGTCTTACTTTGGAATTGGCAAAGCTTCTAATCCATTAGATCAAGGTGGAGCTACACCATCAACTCTTCCACCAAATATTATTGAAGATGGAGATACATCATCAACTCTTCCGCCACAGGAAGGTCAAGGTGAGATTGTAATTGTGTTAAATCAAAATGTATCAAATGAGGATGGCAATACCGCAAAAGATGTTCCAAGGGATACCCTAGATAGCCAGAATGAGATAATCGACTTGGATGAGGATGATGTTGGTAGCAAGAAAAGAAAAGGCAAAGCAAAATTGGGGCGTGAGTGGGAAATGACAAGGAATTTTCAAATTGGTTAGTTTTCGAAGTACCCATTCCTTGAACCAGTGGGGGTATCAAACGAAAACGATATTGAAAGGGCAACAGAGGTCAGATGTAAGATTTGTAGTTGGAAATGTGGAAGAGACAAGACGATGCAGCTAAAGCTTGACACTATAGAAAAGCATATCGGCAAAGTTTACGAAAAACAAATCATAGACGGAAAGGAACAATCAGTCATACGATGGAAATCAAAGGAAGAATGTCTTCATGTTAAGTATGCCACAGATTATGGAGAGCATAACCATAGAATGTCGAAGATTAAAAAATGTGAAGGTACACTTGAGTGTCATTTTGGAAAAGCCATGGCAGCAACAAATCTGTCAAAAACTATTCAGATGAGTGTTGTTTTTCATATTTTGTCTAGGGGGCATCCTATGATAGACTACCCAAAATATTTTGATTTATTATCTTATTTGAGTGTTCCCCACTTTCCCTTCTCACATTGGTCAGTAAACGCTGGATGGGAATGGGCGAACTATCTTGCTGTAGTGGAAAAGCAAGATTTAAAGGAGAAATTAAAAGAGTCAAATTTCATTGCATTATCTTTAGATGAAGTTACTGCGGTAGACAATACTTCTTGGGTTTGTATGCATTCGTATACTGTCGAACAACATGTTCACCAAGCTCATATTCTTTGTGTTCGTAAAATGAAGGACAGTTCAACATCGCAAAATCTATTTGAACTAGTCAAGAAATCTTTGAATGAAATTGCAGGTATGGATGAGTTGACAATTGCCAAAAAGTTGGTGTGTGTAGGAGTTGATGGAGCTGCAGTGATGCAAGATCAAAGGAGTGGTCTTTGCACAAAGTTACAAACTACTTGTGCACCATACATGCTTGGCATTCACTGCATTGCCCACATAATGAATTTAGTATTCAAAATTGTAAGCAAGTTTCCTACAGTATCAAAAGTTGAAAATCTAGTTCGCAAGATCTATGCATACTTCTACCAAAGTCCCAAACATTTCCTTGAATTTCAACATTTTGCTGAGGGAATAACACCTGGAAACAAGCTTCTCAAGGATGTCGATACCAGAAGGATCTCCCTACATGGACCAGTGCAACGAGTTCTTTCAGAATATCAATCCTTGATTGGAGTGATGTACGAGCATCGCAGCACAGTAGACAAAGCTCCTGACCTCTTACATAGGTTAAGCGATATAGAGACACTCTTGACTTTAGCTAGTCTTCTCCCCATGCTGGATGAGATGAACAATCTTGTGAAGAAATCCCAAGACAAAACTATGTATATTTATGAATATGCCAATCTACGTAAACTTACATGCTTGGCCCTCGATCATCTATATCTAGATCTAACACAAGAAGGCGCAAATTATTTGATGTGGCGGAAAATTACTGATTTGAATAATCCTGATAATTATTTATAGTTTAATGCAAGCGGGCACTTATGTATTTGTGTACGTGGACATGAGATACCAATGTACCATTGTAAGACAAGCACTGGCAGGCGCTCTAGAAAAGAAGTACCTGTTAACGAGGAAGATTTTAACGACATTGTTAAATCTGTTAGTGATAATTTGAAGGAAATTGCAAAATCTCTTTCCTCAGAGATTCGTGAAAGATTCCCTCGACATGAAATACTTGAAGCCATGGGTATTGTGTATCCTCAATTTTGGGTAAACCGAGATAACCCAAAATGTTTTCATGATCAAGTAAAAATCTTGATCGAACAGTTTTTAGAAAAGGTAACATACAATGAACAAATAATAGAAGGAATTTTAGATGAAAATAAGCTTAGAAAGCAATCTCGGATTTTTGCAATAGCTATGAGGGAGCAGTATAAATCCATGGGCAAGGAGAAGGCCTTTGAACCGGGATCAATAAAAAAGGTTTGGACAAGCTTAGGTCAGAGTGAAATATTGCGTGGTTCGATGTCAGAATATTTCAAACTTGTTGATTTATGTCAAACAATGATATTGGGGTCGGTGGAGGATGAGAGAGTTTTCAGTACATTGGGGTTTTTGAAATCAAAGTTAAGAAACAAACTGGACAAGAATTTGGAAAATTGTTTGAGGATGAAAGGAACTGCGTATAATGTCAAAAAATTTCCTTTTGAAAGGGCACTCGCAATCTAGAGGTCCACATGTGAAAGAAGAGGGACCAGGTTGTGCAACACAGGCTCTCCAATTCCAACAGCCGCCGGTACTGGTGGTAGTGGCAGTGGGATTGGGCCTGGGACAGATGACAATGATATTGAAATTGACACAAATCAAACAATGAATGTTGAATTTGAGACACAGGCCGAAGAAACTGCAGAGCAGTCTCAGAATCAAGATGACTCTTTTACTTTATCTAAAGATGAGGATCGGTTTGAGGACCCTGACTCCGTTTGGGAAATGGGAGATAATTAGCAAGTTTTAGGTATTTTTTCTGCACTTCATGAATCAATTTCCATTGTTTGAAAGTCCAAAGTGTAGTTGATGTTTGATGATATTTTATATTGTATTCAATGAACATTGAAATTGTGAATCATTGCACTTCATGTTCATGATATCTTATTTTATATTGCACTCAGGCACTGCATGTCAACTTGAATCATATTCCAAACTGTAGTTGATGATTTTGTATATTGTATTCACATAAATTGTGTATCATTGCACTTCAAGTTTAGAATATTTTATTTTATATTGCAGTCCAAGTCTCCATGATATTTTATATTATATTGCACTTCATGAATCATAATACATATGCCAAAGTCAAACTGTAGTAACGTAGTTGATGATATTTTATAAATTATATAAGATTCAATACCATCAGGCATCAGCCTAACAATGCCTCATCAACGGAACCCCCATCACAATCCCGCCGATGGCCTGATAAAAATAGCTCACAACCTAGTATTGGTGTAACAATACTCTATCGGGCTGACTCCTAAGGTGCTCTCCCAATATACCGATAGAGTCAAGTTGTCAACAAAAGTAACCATGAATTATAATTTATGACCATGGGCATGAATTATCTTATTTTATCAATAATCACAAAAATATACCACACTTTGATTTTATGAACAATGCAAATTGTAGAAATTTGTGTGACAAGATCCATATTATAGCCTACATTCACATTGCATCCATAAATACTAGTATACATATATTAATTAATAATATATATAAAGAATGTTGAAAGTTATCAATACTTAACATTGTTTATTATAATATTAATTAATAAAATATATGAAAAACTAATAATATATATAAAAGCTATTTCTACTATTTTTATATATATTAATTAATAATATATATAAAAAACTATTTAAGCATACATATCTTAGTTTGTAATTTTAATCCAAAAGTATTTAAATTAACAACTATTTATTGGGAAGCTTTTAATTTAAATTTTTTTGAAAAATAGAAAAAAAAAACATTTTATGTGCTTGTTATTTTTGAGGAGCACATACTTCCACTTGCCTGTCATTTTCAATGAAGCTTCAAAAAGTTTACAAATATTCCTTTGTTGCTTTCACTGTATAACGCTTTCAGCGTAATTAAACAAAATTTGAAATTCCGTAGTGACGTAGTCCTTCCCCCATTCCTAACAAAAGTCAATACCATCGGCCTAACAATGCTTCATCGGCGGAACCCCATCACAATCCCGCCGATGGCCCAATAAAAATAGCTCACAACCTAGTATCAGTGTAACAATACTCTATCGGGTTGACTCCTAAGGTGCTCTCCTAATATACCGATAGAGTCAAGTTGTCAACAAAAGTAACTATGAATTATAACCATGGCCCATGGCCATGGGCATGAATTATCAAATGCATGAAGTATATCGAGGGACCAATGGTGCATCGGGGAAACATTATTTGGCGTCCCACCGATAGAATGAAGGATAGGTGTCCATCGGTGGAGAGGGTGGCTATCAGTGAAAGACTGATGTGACATCTCGTGGCATCGTGTTGCGGTGCATTTATGAACCAGAATTGAAGTGAATTATATCACAAGTTGATCGCATAGTTGTTACAAAATCCTGGAAGATTTCACTTAGGGCAGAAGTAGAAAGGCAAAAACTTGGAGTTCTGATGCAGAAAAGACCAATGGACTGTGGAGGCGACTCGGCGAGACTCACGTAAGTGCTTCACTTTCAGACCCAGCTGAGAAGCTATTTTACTCAAAAGCTTAAGATTTAAATAATGGAAGAGAGTACAGACAAACCTAAAGCTAAAAAATAGAAAACCGAAAAGCCTAAGAGACTCCTAAATGAAGACCTGATAGATCAATGTCCTGGGTCGGGGCCAAGACCCAAGAGGAGTGCTCAAATGAATCCTTCCATGGATCGATTATGGGACAAACATAAGGGCTTAGGGGATATTTGGACACTACAACGAGGGTACGACCTCTTCATGTACCATTACAAAAAACAATTTAGGTTCCAACCAGTCTGCAATCCATGGAGGTTGAACCTGGGAAGACTTGTGGTGCCCAATGTGTTTGTGAATGCAGAGCTAATTAAAGCTCTTGCTATTAGATATGACCCCAAGAAAAGAACTATTCAGTCACATGGCGGGGGTGACATGCTTGTTATTTCTAGGGATCTCATTTCTAATGTCTTTCAGTTAGAGTGTTCACTGAATTTATCATTCACGCTCAAAGATCTCTTGACAGAGTATCGCCACATGGATACCAGCTATAAGAGATGGAAATTACCTTTGCATAGGCCCAAGGATGATGGAGGCCAACTCAGGAGGTTCTCTAGCAGTGAAAACCCTCCTTTCCATGAAGATTTGTTTGAAGAGTATTTCCGATACACCTATTATTCAGCTGGTCAGGTTTTGGGAGTAGAGGTTCCGCCTCTCATGTCGATTGCCCCAATGGTCTTAGCTTGCAGACATACAGAGCAAGGATGCCAGGCCATTTGATTATGCTAGCTACTTGGCCAACGCCCTACATCGAGGGCTCGAAAAGATTAAAAATAATAGTGATAATATTAATTTTGAACACTATTCTTTGCTTATGCATTTGCTATTGTACGAGGGACAAGTCAGAGGGGTATGGAGTGAAGAATTAAGGATAAAAGATACAGATGAAAATGGAGATTTTAAACCTGTACAAATGTGGACTTCATTGTGGGACAACCGATTTGGTAGGTCTCATTACCTTTATTTTGAAGAATTTTTTGTAAAACCATTGATGAAGTTGTTGGGGTATTCGTGCAACTATAACCTATCCCCAAAAGTACAAAGATTTCTAAGACCAAAGGAAAATGACCGGAGAAATAAAGTGAATCATAACTGGGGAGACTGGTATGCTTTCCCTGATTGTACAGTGATAAGGGTTTATGGGTTCAAAGGGGCTCCACACTTGATGCCACGAGTAGTTCCTAACCGAATTGCTTTTTTAGAAATTGTGAGGCAATTGGAAAAATTTGATTCCAAACACCTCAAAGGACATAGCAAACAATCAATTATGCCCAGCACCTTATGTTTTGGAGACTTTACAGTGGTTGCCAATGAAGGATATGGAAAAATTGATGGTAAATTAGCACAGTACAACCTACCTCTAGGTGATGTAAGGAAACAATTTGATGCAAAAGGGTTTATTCACAAGGCGAGATTATCGCAGGGGCTATTAGGTTATGAACATTTGTTCTCAATCGAAGATGTCATAAGAAACCATGATGAGGCTTCCACCAAGGAAAGAATGACCGCCTATAACAAGATTATGCTTGCAGAGGAATGGAAGAGGAAAAATGTCCCATCTTATTCAAAGGCATTTGGTGAGATACAAGATCCTTTAACAAGAATTGAGCAACTCATCGCTCATGTCAATGAACTTGTAAAGGATGTTCCCCCAGTTGTTTTTGATGCACCTCATGCAACCTATTCAGGAGTACAAGCTAAAGACATAGAGCCCTTGGATTACATACCTTCACAGCCTACTCCTGAGGTATGTTTTTCTGTAGATACTGATATAAGTGAACAAGAGAAAAGTGATGAAGAGGGTGAGTAGGTCAAACAAATAAGTGCTTCTGTGATTGCACAGTACGATCCCCCTCAAGAGCAGAATATTGTAAGATTTGAGGCATCAAATGAACTATCTGATGATGTGAGGGTCATGGCTGGACAACAATTTATTTCTGATTATGATTTTGTTAAATCTTCTGAATTTAAATCATTTGTTTATGAATATAAAGGTAGAAAAATGAGACAACAGATACAGGATATCACTCCTGAACATGAGGCAACCGCTCTGGAGGAATTGAAAAGGGAGGTAGAAAAGGAAATGGAGTCCATCGCTCCTGAAAGAGGTAGGGAATTGCTTCAAGAAGCTGGAGTGTTGCTCTTGCTAGGGTGGGATATTAGCTCTTCAATTGTATTTGATAGCTTCAGAAAAAGAGGGGATACAACAATGAACTTAATAGAAGAAGCAAGTGACAAAATGTATTTAGGATCTGGGTACAACCCAGATGAAGCCACCTTGCTTATTTGGTCACTATATCCCCATGATAAAAGACTTGCTATAATTAGTAATCCAAACCAAGTGTTTGGTCATCTCTTGGTTCAACGAGTAGTGGATACCAACCCTATGGAGACAGCAGAATTGAACATAAATGTGGCAAAATTTACCAAAGCACAGATCGATAAACTGATTAAGGAAAATGACAAACTGAAGAAGGAGCTAGCAAATCAGCGAGAAAAACCATCTTCCTCCTCCACATTAGAGTTGTACTCCCCATGGCTTGAAAAAGATAAGAGAGTGCTTGATGCATTGGCTGATGTAGCCTACTGGAAGACTTGCCATCTGAAATCCTAGGGGAAATGCAAAGAATTGGAGAAAGAATTGAAAACCATCAAATATAACACTGTATCTGAAATGATAAAAGAAAGGTTCAATAAAATGATGAAATGTGCTATTGAATATTGGGAAGTATTCAATCAGACACGCATTGCATTGGTGGAGAATGAACGATTGCAGCCTAGAATGATGGAGGAAAAAAAGGAGCTCGTAGATAAGAATGCCATGAAAGGACAAATATTGATGACATTTAACAAGTTGGTAGAATCACATAACGGATATCATAACAAGCTTAGGGAAGATTTTGACTGCTTTGATTCAGTCCCACTCCCAACACTTCATTTTGGCATTAGAAACCCACGAGAATATGATGATTGGAAGGAAGAGCTTGATGGGCTTTTAATTGCTGCGTTGTAAGAAATAAATGGCGAGGATATGGTTTTACAAAACAGTCATAAGCAACTCAAAAAAATAATGTCTCTGGAATATGATATGAAAGGGGTGATCTCTAATGTGGACACCTATGCTGAACAGGAGTACATCCATCACCTCTCTGCAGTCAATATGTTTATTAGCCAAACTATAGATTTGTCAGAATCAGATCCAACAGGACAACCATCAGATTTAGAGGAAGAACGCCAGCCGACAACATGATGAGCGCCCTATCATGGAGTAGAAGCCTTGAACAGATCTTAGGTGGTCAGTGGTCACGAGCTTCTGCTTGGAGATTAACAGTCGATGCATTCACCTACGACATTGTTTTATTTATAATTTGAGTTATGTTTAGTTGTCAAAATGTCATGAATTTTTGCAAGGGGTTTGTAGCTTGTTGCCTCTCATATATAAGAGAGATCAAGACCCCAATAGGAGATCAATGGATCATCACATCATTTTTAATTAGACTTTAGAGTAGAAAATAGTAAGAAGATAGATAATAGATTGCACCAATTCGCCCATCCATCTCATTATTCATATCATAAACTATTTTTATAATGTATATCATTTGAACTTTGAAGATCAATACAATGGAGAAGGTTACACATATTTACTGATTTGCTTTCGAGTGTTCAACTGTTGTGGATTCATATGCTTATAAGTTATTAACTTATTTGGCTGTCTCCAAAGTGGTTGTTTATGTTATTCAAATTGTTTATGTTATTCAATTTGTCAGTACATTGAATTTGAATTCTTCAGGAATAGGGGTTGTGACCATGGGGTTTTAGATTTATTTATGGACATGATCATTGATCAAGTAGTAACGTGGGCCACAAAATGGATCTTGTCACACAAATCCCTGCAATTTGTGCTAATCATAAAATCAAATGTAGTGTATTTTTGCAGTATGTGGGATGTGGGTGAGGTGTAAGTTGGTGGATACTGATCAGGATTTTTAGTCAAAACATAACAGAAGCTAACAGTTCAACATCCATAACTTATAAGCTTTAGCTCTACCAAGAAGTAAATATAATGAGCTAACAGTTCATCACTAGTTCAAATGATAAAATAAATAATACATAATCCAGATAATTGAACATCATCACATTATTGAAGTCTGAATTTGAGATTTTTAATTGAATTTCACATGAAGGAGTACATATTGGCATTGGCAATGCAAAATCTTGCCAATGCCCAAAGACAAGTCTGCACAGAGCTGAGTTGGAACTTCGAAACTCATATTATCAAATATTGAAAATAATAAATCGAGTCATTGTATCAACTTTTCTAGCAACTACCACTCTTCATGTGGTTGAATTTCCATTTGCTCTAATTGATGTTGTTTGACTTGAAGTTTTGTTAACATTTCTTGATTGTAATTGGAAATGGAACCTATCTTGAATTCTTCAGTCAATTTTGCATTCAAGGTTATCAGTGTTCTGATGGAATCCAAATAGTTCACATCTTGGTTCTAAGGAAACTAGTCCAAATCAATCTTCCTTGCACCTTCCATCTTCTTTCTAAAAGCATCCTTTCCAATGAATCACTCATTTGTGTCAAAAGGCTCTTGAAAACCAAGCTTTGTGAAGTTCCTTATCTTTTCATCCACCACCTTCATCTTGTCTGCAACCAAATGCAAATATTCCTTTGTTCCAGACATTCTCGAACACTTTTCAATGATAGATGACAACTTCATTGAGGTTTCAATCTGATTAGTAATCCCTTTTGATTTCAGATCATTGCCACTGGCTTTGTAGACTATTTGTAGAACTTCATTTGCAGATTTTGCTAATTCCAGCACCTTTTTGTTGTCCACTAAATATTTGCTAAGCTTCTTATAATGTTGTCTAGTAGCATCAATCAATTGAAACATGTCACACAAATGATCAAACCTCTGCATTATTTCATCCCAGATCTTTTGTTTCATATGCCTCACTGTATCTCTACAAAATGCAGATAACTTATTTTGAGAAGACTTAATTTCTTCTTTTGCTTCCGTCAGCTCTGTCTCCAATCTTTTATTTGTTTTTCTCTGTTTCTCCAATTTTTGTTCCCACTCTGCATTTCCATTCGCAATGTTTAGTCTTAATTTTTTTGAAGTGGATTTTTCCTCATCATATTTCTTGTTGCTCTCATCTAGCCTTCACTTCAGGTCATTCACTTCTCTCTCATTTGATTTATCCTCATTGCTTGTTGATGTAGAGGCAAATTTTATTATTCTTTTTTCTAATTCATTGCTCTGGTTATCTGTTGCTTTCCTCGTTGCTTTCTCACTTGCTAGGTCTACCCGTAACTTTTCTATTTGGGTCTGCAACCTTTTCTTCTCTCTATCTTGCTTTAGCAATGATGTGTACACCAATTCATTATTCTTCTTTGATACATTAATTTTGTCAGTATTTTTCAGGCCAAAAAAATCCAATTGAAAATTGGTTACCTGGTATTCAGATCGATCCATCTGATTTGTTGGTTTGTTTTGAACTGTGGGAACAACAATTGTGTACTCCATGATTTCTTTATTTGTGTCAAATGTGGGTAGTACCATGGTTGTTGCAATCTCTGAAGTTACAATAGACGCACTCTCCATCAATTGCTTCTTTTCTTTTTTATTCAAGTCTGATTTCTTTTTAAACTCTTCAATGAAATCATAACCTGGGGAGGCAGGAACAATGGAATGCTTGAATGGCGAGGGAATAGGAGTACTTGCAGTTGCTAATGATGTCGCACCCACACTAACTTGATTTGTGGGAGTTTCTAGAAATAACTCTTTTGTGGTACTAGTGGATCCACTGATAGTGTGACTTTGACCTCTCAAAATCCTTTGCCTCTTTTGATTGCCTTGATCACCTGGTGTTTCTGTGGTATCTTTTTTTGTTTTCCTCTTAATATTGTGTGTAATTTGTCGTTGTTGCACATGTTGACCACTACTAGTACTACTACCCATACCATCGCCACCAATGGCACTCCCAGTTGCACTAAGTTGTCCACCAAGGGCATGTCCTAGTTGTGATTGTATCTAACCATGAGGATGAGGATTAGAAGCTCTAACAAATTGAGCTTCACTTGTATGCCCTTGGTCTAGCTTTTCACCTCCAAGCCCAAGGCCAGATTTATCAACTGGTTTTCTATGCTCAACATCTGTTACTGTCCAAGGGCCTTGTCCTTTGGACCCCAAAGGACCACCTTCATAATCAATTTTTTCAAGTATGGCTGCTCCTGAAGTATATGTTGAAGCATATTCTGCTTTTGCGGCCTCACTTAAACCAGGTTTGTAATTGGCATGGCTTTGTTCTTCTTCTTCCATATCAATATCATCATCAGATTCATCACGTCCATCAGGATGCCCATGCTCTATATTCCACAATTTGCTAAATTCTTTATCTTCTTCATTATTATCATACTCTTCAATAGCTCTTGGATCACCTAGGTCCTTCCTCATAGACCAAAAGGCAGTAATTTTTTATCGTGACCATTTTTTATCTATAAGTTTCATCTCTAGAGAACTTGGAATTTTTACTCTACTAGATGGTTTATCACTTTTTACATAAAAAAATTGGTATGTCCTGATTGTCTTTTGGTGCAATGCCATAATTTCTACTGACAATTGTTTAAAAGAAATACCATTCTCAACAACACTTTTCTCCATTGCTATTTTGACCTCATCCAAAGAATCCTTGTTTCTTAAGTTTTCAAGCAAGGGTTTACTTTGATGTTGAATTCTATTTGCAGCATTCCTATTGGCCACAATCATTGATTTAATGATGTCACATGGATCATACTGCTAGTGACAGATAGGATCAAAGTCAAAAAAATTCAAAAGATTATGTGCCACACTAAATGCTTTTCTCTCGAATGTGAACCCTCCACATGAAAAAGGTAAAGAAGGAAATAAGGTCTTCTTTTGCTGACTGAGAAAGTGTAGTTCATCAGCACTCTGCACCTGCCTTACATATTCCAATGCAAAAACCCTTTATGTCACATGTATTGGAAGTTTGTATGGTTGTACTCCCGATCCATAAAATCTTAGCATAGTATATTCTTCCATTAAGTACCAATCAGCCAATTGTATTTATTTTCCTAGTTGCATGCAGTTTCTACATGACATAGGCAATCTAGGCATTGGATTATTTGTAATTACTTGATGCAATGGAGCCAAAAAGTAGTCTACAAAATGACTGTAGTTCCTTCGAGAATCATGCATCCTTATCTCATTGGTCCATTCATATACTAGAGCCATTTTTTTCCCCTCTGCATTACTATAGGGCTGAATCTGAAGCTTGTTGGTCTGAAACATTCCTATAAATTTGAATAGAAAAAGATAGCACAAGTAGGTTGTGAACCTAAATGTCTTCATGGAACCTGCTTTAATCATTAAAAATTGTTTATGCATGGATTCTACAATGTGTTGTGTATAATTATATTTGACATGTTCTTTAGTATAATGGATATTATATACCATTTCAAGGAGGCTTGCACCCACTTCCAAATTGCTATCCAGACCGAGGCAAAATGCAAGCATGGAAATAGTATCTTGAACCCATGGTTTAAAAAAATCCAAATTATAAGGAGGCTTATGACCACCTTTCAATTTGTTTCTATCCTTAGCTATTTGATTTAAGAAATCATTTTTCAGCCTTTCTTCCACTGCTTCATAATCACTAGCAAGCTTTTCTAGGTCAATGTGGTGGTTTCCAAATTCTTCGGTTGTAAACCCCAACACTTTTCCAAGTTCTTCTGCATTAATGGATAACAATTCTTCTTGTTTATCTTTATTAACAATTGCTCTTTTCTTATCATCATAATTTTCGGCACAGACCATGATAAATTTTGGGCAAGGGAAAACTTCATGTAACATCATGCGCCCTAATCCAGTTACCCACGGTGCACTGATACTATCAACTTTTGTTTGCTTTGCAGCCTTATTCTGAGATGAAAATCTAAGTTCTAAGGTATGCCTACCATGGATTTCAGGATCATAAATATCATGGTACCCATCGGTGAAACCTAGGGTTTTAAGCAATTCTGCATAATGTATTTTTTTATCGGACATTGCTCTAGTGGTACTGGTGGTAGACATGCTTGTACAAATGTGAAATTGTGAAATTTGAATTCCCTAATAAGTAATACCTATTAGTCCTCCTTAATTTTAATGAATTTTTGAGTCTCTAAAGTCTAAAACCAAACTTCAAACTTTGACAAAATAAGATTTTAAGAAATGTCAAACGATGAAAGTTGAAATGTAGCCACAGGAATTCTTTCACTTACCCAGATTATGAGTCCCGACACTTGAAAAATGGAATGGCGTTGTTGGAAGTGGAACTATGGAATCCAAAACAGGGTGGTGCACTGCAATGAGCAATCTGAAGATTGAAGACTTTAAAAATCACTGTACAATTTCAAAGTGCAAAGTGCTTTAAATGTTTTTTTCTCGTAATTGGAACGTAAAAGTGAATGGCACGTCTTAGGAGTTAGGTCTACAAGACTACAAGTTGCAAATTCTTCACCGTTGATCTTTTTAAATCTAACGGTTATAGGGTGATTCTGGAGGTTTAAGTTGGGAAGCCCATCGCTCTATGCATGTCATTACGGAATGCAACTACAACCATACATCAAATGTTCATCCAACGGTTGAAACTTGAGTAGTTAATGATATTAACTTTTAAAATAAACATTAATCACTTGATAGTTGACACTTAGCAATACAAAGTGCTTTAAATACTTTGTTTCTCGAAATTGGAACATTAAAGTGAATGACACGTCTTAGGTCTACAAGTTGCAAATTCGTCACCGTTAATCTTTTTAAATCTAACAGTTATAGGGTGATTCTGAAGGTTTAAGTTGGGAAGCCCATAGCTTTGTGCATGTCATTACAG
>VCHN02001913.1:0-19423 GCA_007115665.2 Sequoiadendron giganteum
CTAGAGTAGTACCAAAAGTTTTCAATCGCCTTCCTTGCTTGTTCATAGACATTCTTCCTCCATCTTGTACTCTCCAAAGTGGTTTGTGATCCCGGTGTAGTACGAGGTGCAAAGAAAGCATTAACGTTTCCTCCACTTGTGTTTGGGCCACACGCTGTAGAAGGTGGTGTTGACCCTGATTCCCTCAAAAACTCACTTGCACCATCATCTTGACCCTGATTCCCTCTAGCATTTGTAGAATTAGAACCTATTTCAACCCTAGTTCTTGCCTTTTTTGCCTTGTTCTTAGGAATCGCATGAAGAACTTGTAGTGCTTGTTATGTGACACTTGCAGGGCATGCTGGACAAGGAGTGCTGTTATTTCTTGGCTCCTTTGCCAAGTGCCATTTGAAGCGATAAATGCCCCCGGTGATATCATTCTTATACCAATTGCATTTAACCTTTGTTGTACCCGAAACTGAAGTACAATGAGTCCACGCAAAGTCTTTTTGATGTGGCATTATGATCAAATCTGCAATAAACGTTTTTATTCAGTCTACTTTGCCATCAAAGGCCACAAGAAAGTTTGAACTTTGAAGGCATCAATGGTAAAGTTTCAATAGGTTTTTTATTTGATGCTAAATTTGGAGTAGTTTAAAAAAATTTGAACGTAATGTACAGAAAAATCGACACCGTATAAGATAAAACTAGAATTGTGCCCACACAAATATCGCAGAACACCCCTCAGGAGGATTGAATGGTAGATATCAAAATTTCAGAACATCAGAGAGTGATAGTGATGTTGGAAGAATAATTTGGTGCTCCTGCTGATAATATAAATGAGCTATTTACTGCAATATACTTTCTAACTTTGGTTGGCTATATGGGTGAAGTCCTTTATCTGTAATATAGACTACAATAATCATATTACATTTTGTTCATGGTAAAACTAAAATTAGACTTTTAATACTTCAAAGATCCAACTGTAGCTTCCAGATAGCATTCATTAGCTATATCTAAATATTGTAAGATAAAATGGCAGAAACATGAGAACCTGTAGGGCACCAAAATGGATTGTGTTCCCTCAAACATGAAAACAATTTTCTAAGATATTCTAAATAAACAAGGCTACGTATATATTGATTTTGTAATTAATAAAGCTTTTCTTCAAAACAAAATGCTACAATCACATTGAAAATTAGACTCATGCAGGAAAATAAATATCTCAAATATTATGATTAGAAAAGATGATGCTCATAACAGGTACAAACTAGTTGAGAGCTACAATAGAACTAGCTTCAGCAATACATTGCAACATATATATGGGTTTTCTGGCACTGTTACTAAAATCGTTTTCCTCCTAGCTAAGGGCATAGTACATTTCAATATACAAATCCTCAAAAGGAATTTCATATCAGAAAAATAAGTAACAATAAATAAATTAAATTGCAGTGCGCTAGGATAAATATAGCAAATAGTACTAAACCTCAATTGAACAAAAGACTATACAGTAGCTTTACTAAAATTGATGCTACGCCTAAAACATCACTTATAGCAAGCTACTTGAAGATATGAAGTACTAAGTTTGTATAAACAGGAAAATGAATTGTTTATCTGTTATCATTCTACCTCTGTATGTACATGATGTTATTTCCATGATGTGAAGTTGTTTGCTCCTGCAAGACAATCTTCAAATCTGATCACACATGACATTATGAAGAATGTGATGTGAATTCGATTTTAAAAAATACGAATTTTCTTAAGCAATCTGATATCTAGATTTGATTTGGATTCACTTAACTTGGCTCTGATACCATGTAAATGTAATCAAATCTTCTATCAAACTAGGAGCCTAAGGATTCTAGGATAATTCTAAGTGTGAGAATTCTATTCAAAATTCTAAGTCAGATTTATTTCTCTTATGCTGAATGTGCTGATTGCAGAACATTTATATATTTCGATGTTTGCATATCAATGAGGGAACCACCTTAAATATGTTGGAGACCCGCCTCACAAGAGATGCGTCTCATGAGAGGACGTGTCCCTTTGGGCGCGTGGGCTCCAAGCACAACCGATTAGCATTCGGTTATTTAAACTAACACACATATAACCTTTATACGTGGCAGATATATATTAAATGAGTTCCGATTTTATTCAATGCAGAATTTGATCATTTATAATTTCGAATCTTATACATACTTATAAATTCGAATTACTTATTTTCCAGAAATATTTAAATGAAGAGTAATTTTGATCATATATAAATGATGATGATGCAATTAGCAATCATCATTTATATCTGATCGAAGCTACCTTTCATCAACAACAAGAATTTGGAACTCTTCAAATCGTGTTGGTCTTCACGATTTTTGACCTTGACCCCGCAAATGCCTTCAAATACGCCTTCAAAAAGTCGCACTGCACTTAGAAAACCCACGATATTGGTGAAAGGAGAAAGTCGCGCCGTCATTTATAGCAAAAATGTGCTAATTTAGGGGTGTTTTTCCTGCAGATTTAATGACAATTTTTTGCCTTTTTTTGTAGTAAAAATCGTGATTTATTAGCAATTTTCAACGATTTTTTGAGCCACGTTGGCCAGGAAAAAATAGTGATTTTCTTAGGGTAAATATCAGTGACTGAGCAGATTTTTAAAAATCACGATTTTTTCGCGATTTTCACGATTTTTTTCTCAATTTCTGCTTCTATGATTTATTTAATTAATTTAACCTTCGCCTTTACCTCGCACTTTAATTAAATAAATTATCCCCATAATCCTCCAACTAAATCAATAAATTAATTCCTAATTAATTAATTGATTTAGGCTAATTAATCTCTACCACCTTTTCCTCCAATATTTAATTTCATTTTATCCCTCAATCCTTATCCATTTAAAATCCTAGCCATTGGATTCATTCACATGGATCACAATCTAAACTTGCCATCGTGTGACAAGTTTCCCTCCAACCTTTATCCTCACATGTGAGAGGATGCAAAAGTCAAACTTGCCTTGTACACCCTTATCCTTCATGTGACACTTGTCACATGACTACAACTTTTTAGTCAAACCCTAATTCTCAATTAATCCTAACCATCCATTAAGCAGATTTCTGCTCTTATTCAATCAATATATAAGAGATATATTGGCTGGGTTTTTCTCCCTTAGGCTGGAGGGTTTTCCCAGGGTATCTTGTGGCGTTCATTGTCTCATGTGTTGCATTTTCTGATTACTTTCTGCTTGATTTATCTGATCATGAAAAATTAACATGGTATCAGAGCGGGTATAAGAAGATCTAGATCAAATTTCATTCAAGCAACAATATCCTCCATTATTGTTCACATTTCAGTCACATCTACCTTATCGTCAAGATGGCAAACGGACTCAAGGTTGAGGATAGACTTGAGGGAGCAACAAACTTCACATCTTGGAGATTCAGAGTTATGCTCGCCCTGGAGGAAAATGAATTGGCTGAGTTCGTGGAGAGCAGTGTCCCCGAGTCTACTGATGAGGAAGAGAAGATTCAATGGAAGAAGAAAGATACCAAGGCAAAGAAGATGTTAGTTGATTCAGTGAAGGATCATATTGTTCCAATCATCTCTAAGTTGAAGATAGGGAGAGAAATGCTTAAGACTTTGGAGGAGATGTATGAGATCAACAACACAAGTCGTGCACTTGCATTAAAGCAACAACTTCATCATGTCAAGATGATGAAAGGGGAAACTGTCATCGCTTACTTCATGAGGATCACCAAGTTGAAAGATCAACTCTCTACTATTGGGTATATTGTTGATAGCAAGGATTTGACCATGTTGGCCCTCAATGGTCTTCCTTCATCTTGGGAGTCATACATTCAAGGTATAAGTGCAAGATCGAAACTTCCCAAGTTTGATTGTTTAAGGGCAGACTGTATTCAAGAGGAGTCTAGGTTGGCTGCGAGAGGTATTGGTCGAAGCTCTACAAATGAAGACATTCATGTTCTTTCCGCTCAATCCTCGAAGAAGGAAGGAAAAGGAGGAAAGAAAGGATACTTCAAGAGGAATAGGGATAAAGGTTCTGATGATGTTCCCACATTCAAAAAGAAGAGGGACCTCTCTCATGTTCAATGTTTTAGATGTGACAAGTTTGGTCACTATGCAAAGGATTGCCCAACTAGGCCTAATCAACATGCTTCATTTGTGAATGTGGATAAGATCTCTCCTCAAAATGATTCTAGGGAATTTCTATTCTAAGTCATGGGCCTATGTTCAAGCCGTGAAGGTTGTGTACTGATCTGAGCGCAAGAGCAGCGTATCTTACTATGTCCACCCATCAAATTATTTAAAGATGTAAGTATTCTTTGTTTTGTTTGTAATCACCCTTCTAGGCTAAAATTCAGTTTGCTGAGTTGTGCAATTTTGACATTATTTGCTTGGATTACGTGTGACTAGTAAATACTGATCACTGAGATAAGATTATTTAGAATTAAGAATTATTCATTGCAAGTTGTTTCATTCTTTGAAATAAAAGGAGAACTAAAATTATGATTATGATTGATTTTCTATATGCATGATCTATGATCCTGTGTAGACTGTCTTTTGTTATGTTGAGATTAGCTCTTTCGACAAAATGGAAGAAATACATGTCATAATCACATTTCAATGAGATAAGTATTGCATGGTTGAATAATGTCATAGTTCCACCGAGTTTCGGGGACAGGGACGGGGGGATGGCAGGGGATGAGTTTCTGGAGCGTGGGGGTGGCGGCAGCAAGGGCGGCAGGGGAGCGGTGCGCTAAAATACATATAGTACTTGAAAATTTAGTTATAAAAAGATCTATAACTGTAAAAGCCTAAAGAATAAGTAAATTTTAGAGTTTAAACACATTGCAATGATTTCATTGAACTAGTGAACATTGAAACAATGAAAATCAAAATGAAAATATGCTTGTAACTTAATAGACATTGTGATTGGAACGAGAACTAGCTGTTTCATATTCATAATTTGAATTTCAAAATTTCATAGTCATGATTCATAATTACAATCAAGTATCAAGTTATCAACACAATAGTGTTCAAACTTCAAACTTTAAAAACAAAATACTAAATACTAAATACTAAATAGCTAATGGCCTGATGCCTCTAATGATCTAATCATCTCCAACTCCAAGCTCCATGCCAATCTCCTCATCACTAGAACCATCGGATGGGGACCCCAAATGCTCAAGCTCATCTAAACCAATACCAACCGGCCCTGTCTGTGTAGCATCCTCATCTATCTGTGTTGGCTCTTTTGACTCTACATCCCATCTGGCTATTGGACTCTCCTTGTATGTAGTTGTGTTGCGATCAATGAGACATAAGGCACTATGGACAGCTACAAGCTTCTCTGCCCTCCTAGAAGTGAGCCTGTTCTTCTTAACAGAGTGGATGAAGTTATAAGTGGACTAGTTCCTCTCAGAAGCAAAAGAACTAGAAACTTGGGACAACAAATGAATGGCTAGAGTAATAATCAAAGATCTAGGCCCATGCATAGTCCACAACAACTTGGGGTCGACATAGTCTCCAAATCTACTTTGGCTGCCTCTGAATACCCCCAAAGAGTAGCAAATTTTGTCCACTCAGTATGAAGCAAGTTGGCCTCTATAGGATCATACATTTTGTCAATGGCCTTCATGAACCCTTCCTTCACGTCAACATCCTTTATAGGTGTCACTCTACCAAGACATGGCACATACCACTTTGGGTTCAATGCGTAGGCAACCATGTGTAAGGGAGTGTTGAGTTTCTCCCATCTATGCTGAATGATTGGATAAATATGCTCGATGTAGAATTGCATTGTGGGGTCCTTCTCTCGCACTTTAGCCTTCATTTGATCAAGCATGGAATCAATGCATTCGTATACCTCTCCAAGGGAAGGTGCATTAGAATCCCCAAATCTAATAACTTTGAAGATTGGCTCAATGATGGAGACAATATATTTGGCATCAACCCAAAAGACATCATTCTTCACCACCTCCTTAACCCTCAATCCCTACTGTGTCTTTGACTCAAGCCATCTGTTCCATTCTGCTGTCATTACCATTAGTTGCAAAGGCTCTTGCAACTCAAGCATCCTCTCCAAGAGAATAAAGTATGATGCATACCGAGTCTCTATAGGCTTCAAGAATTCCTTTTTGGATAAGGACCTGAAAAGTGCATGTGAATGATGATGGTTGTAAATAAACATCTGCACATCTCTAGCATCAGTGACAATAGATTTGATCCAGCTGATTTTACCCATGTCCTTAAGTGCATTATTCATAGCATGCACACAACAAGGAGTCAAGAAAATATGTCTATAGGCTGCCTCAATCAACCTCCCTGCAGTTTTGCACACATGGGCCGCATTTGTCACTACCTGCACCACATTTTGTGGCCCAACCTCCTCTATAGCATCCTTGACGATCTGAAATTGATAATGGGCATTCTTGCTATGCCCTGAACAATCAATAGCCCTAAGGAAATAAGGGCCCGCTACAGATGTGACGATGCCTAATGTCCGTCCACCCATCCATGACTATGCTGCATCCACTTGTGACTCAGGTTCCCCTCATCTTCTCCATCAAAATATTAATCTTGGAATAGTTTTGATCCAAGATTGTTGTCCTCAATTTATCCTCCCCTGGTGGCACATATGATTGTCCTGCCCTTATTATCTTTGACACAACTTCCTTATAATAAGGAGAGTGAGCCACGTGGAATGGAATGCCATTTGTAAAGAAGAATTTGCCAATGGCATCATTTGCCTCATCCTTTGCCTGCACATTGAATAAATCTGCTAAAGGTTGTGAAGATGCCTTCTTATGTTTCCCCCCAGGCTCTGCTGCACTTGAACTGAATGGATTTGGTGGCCTTTGACTCTGCAAAGTAGAAGTAGACATTGCTGAAATCTGATCACCCATACTCTTATGTGGCAATGTAGCAGATGTAGGCACTTCATCCTCATTACAACCCCATAATTTTAAAATTTCAGCCCTGTACTTCAAGTTACCTGCCACAACTTTGCATACATCTACACCTTTGCCTCGAATAAGAAGAAAGTGTGCATTAGTTCTTGTAATGCTGCCAAACCATGTAAGCTCACACATGTGACACTTCCATAATCTAGTGCCTCTAGTTGTCCTAGGCTTTGTTGCTACCTTGGATGCAAATTGTTTTAAAGGTTTTTTTGGATCAAAGGGGCCCTTGGCCCATTCTTGAAGGAGTTCTGAAGGGCATCTATTATCTTTACTACCAATGGAACTTGTGGTAGTTTGAGTATTTGAGGCTGAGCCATGTTGTACTTGTGGTTGAACTTCACCCTCGGCCTCCCCTCCTATTTGAACGTCAGGATCATCTGATGAATCATTTGCACTTTGAATTTCTAGTTCATCATCACTTCTGTTGTGTGAATTCATTATGATGATGATGCTGCAAAAACAATGTTAAAAAATAAAAAAATAATCAGACCTACGATGTAAAAAAATAAAAATCAGACCTATAAACTAAAACTTAGAAACTTGAAAGTTGAAAGAAATGTGGTCTCATGGATTGCAATATTGCAAGATATGCAAAATGTGGAAGCACAGGCAAGGCATGTGAACTGTTTGACAAAATGCATGAAAATGTGGAAGCACAGGCAAGGCATGTGAACTGTTTGACAAAATGCATGAAAATGTGGAAGCACAGGCAAGGCATGTGAACTGTCACATGCCTTTTTTGTGCTTCCACATTTTCATGCATTCTATCAAACAATTCACATGCCTTGCCTGTGCTTCCACATTTTGCAGAGCACAATGGGCCAAAGCCATGCCTGATGGCATAAATAAATTCATAAATTTTTTTGAAAAAAATTAAAAAATTTAGGCAGCACTACGGTGAACTGTTGATGGGATGCCTCAAAGGGATGTCAGCTCACGGAATGCGCAGTGACCTGTGGAATGGATGCCTCAAAGGGGTGTCAGCTCATGGACTGCGACCAGTCCATGAGTTGATACCTCTTTGAGGCATTCGTTCCACAGTGACTGCAGGTGTTTAAAGTCCAAGACGCTAATGCCCTTGCTCGTGTGTTGGGTCAGGTATTACAAAATGATTTAAAAAAAATATATATATATATTAAAAACCTAAATCAAATACTTGGTGGTCCTGATGCACAACTTAGCTCTCCTGGTTCGGTTGAAAACTTGAATCAGTTCTCAGTTCTCAGTTTGAGTTCTTCCTTCTCAGGGCTCAGATTCTTAGTCTCACGCCAGACGCAATCGCACGGAGGGCACACATAAATGAAAAATGAGTTGAAATTTTTTTTTTGATTTAGACTTGACTTTAGAGTAAGTCATACAATTTTAATAATATAATATATTATATTTTAATTTATAATAAGTTAATAACAAATAACTAATAATAATATAATATTTAAATTTTAAACTTTAAATTTAATTATTTTATGATAAAGCTTTGTTTTTTGATTTTATTTTTTTAAATCATTATTTTAATAGGGGGACGTGGGAAACTTGGAGACGCCGAAAAGACTTCGAGGAGACTCTGAGACGTGAAGAAGATTCCCTGTGAAGGAAACGTCCAGGGGATGACAGAGGGACGGGGAGACGGCGGGGGGAAATTTCCTTGACGTCTCCATGTCTCAGAAACGTCCCCGTCTCTGAGACGGCCACTTTTTCGAGGGGGATGCGTCCCCGTGGAACTATGAATAATGTTCATGAATTGCTATGTAGTTATTAAATTCATGCTATAACATTGAGATAGTCAATCATGTGTGCTTCTAGCAATGGTACTTCTGTTCGAGATAGTTGAGTTCCATGAACTATTAGTAATCTCTTCTTAATGCTTTCAAGACGGATCAAGAAGCATAAGAGATTGCTTTCAAGAAGAGCTTGATGCATCCTGTAGGTTGAAGAATGGAGACACTGCTTGCAGCTATGAGACTGAGTGAATGGCTGAAGATATCTCTTCGAAGAGGAAGAATTAACTTTTAGAGGGAGTTCTATGACTCACCGAGAATAAGTAAGGGTTGTAGTGTTGCAAGGCCAGATGCTAAATTCTTGAAGTACCTCTTCAACAATTGAGATCAGAATTGCTCAAGTCAGTCAACCTGGATTTAACATTGGTAGCTCTGCAAACCTATTCAGAATAGAGTGATCTGGGATGAGGTCGAAGAGGACAACCCCGAATCTCTATAGAGGTGTGCGTTGGAAACCATTTCTCTAAGGCAAGCGTTGCAGGCAATCTTGGACGATGAGGTCAGGAGGTTGATGCAAGTGCTTGAAGATTCAGAGGGAGCCTTCTGAACCTAAAGAAGATGGTTGTGTTGCTGATCGGAAGAGTACCTCTAGATGTTGCTTCAGTTGAGGTTTGCAATGATATCTTGGTGTAGCAGGAAGCAATCTTCTGTGGCACTGAGTACAACAGAGGCCAAGTACATTACAGCTTGTGTGGCAGCTCGAGAAGCAGTGTGGCTTCGGAAGCTCCTTGCAGGATTGTTTGGACAATCATTGGAGTTGACTGTCATCCGTTGTGATAATCAAAGCTTTGAGAAGCTTTCTGTCATTCCAGTGTTTCATGACAGAACTAAGCATACCACTATATCAGAGATATGGTATTGAGGAAAGCAATTCAGTTGAGGTATATCAGCACTAATGAGCAGATGGCAGACATTCTCACTAAGTATCTCTTCAGGATAAAGTTTGTGTACCTTCGAGACAAGCTTGGTATGGTGGAGAATCAAGCCCTAGCTGAGAAGGAGTCTCAGTATCAGTGATCCTCTTTAATGCCTTTCTCTTTTGAGAGAGATTTGAGGTGCAAGCCCTTGTTAATGCATTTCTCTTTGAGATTTGAGGTGAAAGCCCTTGTTTCCACCCTCTGGGAGAGCCATGGTGGATGTTATGTGTGTGACTCCATGACAACATCACGTGAGAGAGTCTGTGACGATTTTCTTGTACTTGTGTTTTCATCCTCTGGGAGAGCCGTGGTGAATGTCACGATGAGGTGACAACATCACCTTGAGTGATGAGCACTTGTACATACCATACATGAGTGTAGCCATGATGGTTGATATCACAATGAGGTGATATGCTTTCACGATAAGGTGATAAGATCCTTTCCATACATGGGTCTAGCCATGATGGTTGATATCACGATGAGGTGATATGCTTCTTTTCACACATGGATGTAGCCATGATGTTTGTCATCACGATGAGGTGATATGACTTGTACAATTGGAAGTATTCCTCCCTAGCTGAGAGGGAGTTTTTCAGCATCTGGAAGAACACTTCCAGTCACAATTTCTACAGAGAATAAATTAAATATAGCCTTGAGGCTATTTAATTTATTTAATCGATATTATTTAATGAGGAGGCTCTTCATTTAATGTATTATTTATATCATTAATAATTAATATTTAATTATTAGTTAAAGAGGGCCGACTTATCAAGAGGCATGATTTTATTAAATAAATAATATTTTATTTTGGGCCGACTTGTCTTATTGGCGCCACTTGAAAAGACACGTCTCTATCCTTGAAAGGGCCGACCTCCTTTATGAAGAGTCACATCTTGGATATAAATACAAGGTGCTGTAAGCAAGTTCATTTAGTATAATTCACATTCAAGAGGAGAAGTTCGGGTCTGAGTAGCAGACCATTATCCTGTAGCAGCAGATCATCTTTTTGTAGCAGTAGGTTGAACTCAAGGAGAAACATATTCATTTGTATATTACAAATAAGAGAGGTGCTGTTATTCATTGTATCAAATTTGGCCTTGTGTTAGGTCTGAGTTGTAAGCAGATTTCTGCTCTTATTCAATCAATATATAAGAGATATATTGGCTGGGTTTTTCTCCCTCAAGCTGGAGGGTTTTCCCAGGGTATCTTGTGGTGTTCATTGTCTCATGTGTTGCATTTTCTGAGTACTTTCTGCTTGATTTATCTGATCATGAAAAATTAACACAATGAAGAGTTGCATCTCTTTGAAAAGGGACAACTCTTTAAAAATATGTCTTTTTGTTAAGGCTAATTGTTGCCTTTGAACACTTTTTGTTTCTTCTTTTTGTTTCTCCTTAATGGCTGTCTTTGAATGATCTTCTATTATTTTCTTCCTTCAAACCTGCTTGTTCTTGTATAATGCATCTTCTTGTTCTCCACACTTCTTTCCACAATTTCTCTCTCTTTTTATATCTTCTTGCCTCTATGAAGGGAGGCATCTTTTAACAAAGAGACAAACTTTATTAACCATTTAAAACCTTTGAAAACAAATCACACCTCTTCACTAAATGATGTATTCTTAATGAGTGTATTCCACATCACTTCTGAGATATTTTCTATTATGCTCTTTGGATCTTCTACCTTTGACATCATTGCCAATAGTCTCGTTCATTTGCTTTGATATCAATGACAATCAATTCCAACAATCCATTTGATCTCTTTTCATCTCAATCATACTATCATGCTGCTGGTTTACAAGCAACCACATTCCATACCTCATAGGAGCAAATCAAGAGTGTTGGGTGCAACTCTTCTTCTAGCTAAATCAGAGGAGAAAGGAGTGAATAAGGTAAAAAATTCCATTTATGTGCTTTGAATTTTTATGGTGTTTCCCTTGTTCATTTTTTCTTGTCTTCATTTTGGCATGCTTAGTGGGAGGCCTATCCCTATTTAATCCTTGTTTTTGAAGGTTTTGTTGACCCCAATCTTATTGTTTTTTAATTATTTTGTGCAAAAACGTTTTGAAGCTAACTTTTGTAGGCAAAGTTGAAGGCAAAACCTTAGTTCTTAAATATTTCATCATATTTTTCAAATTGTTGAGAATTTTTCCACAATTTTTTAAGTAAAGTTTGGGGATCATCTCAGGAAGCTACAGTTAAAAAATCAGGTTTATACCATCAATATTTGATGAATCATAACAATTTTATGATTTTTCATAAATCTGGTTTTTAGGTTGCAAATCAACTAATTTTTTGGATACTTTTACATTTTCAAAAATCTCTTAGAAATTTAGTAAGGGTCTGTTCTTTGCATTTTGATTCTTGAGGTAAAAAAAATGACGAAATAATTAGATCTATGTCAATTATTGGTTTTCATAAATTTTCTTTTTAGGGCACAAATCGAGATTTCTTTTTTGGATATTTTTACATTTTTGGAAAACTCTCAAAAATTTAGCAAGAATTTGTTCTTTGCATTTTTAATTTGGAGGAAAAAACTGTTACAAAATAATCAGGTTTAGTTTGACTATGTGAAAAATAAAAATATGAAATTGCAATCTTGTGATGAGATATCTTTTATATACATCTATTTTGTTACATCATAACATTACTTTTTGATTTTTGCAGCAAAATCTTTTGTCAAAGACTATTTTTCAAACTACTAACACATTTGTGTTGTAGCTACATTTGTCCAAGGCATTATCATTTGACTAGTCTTAGTTGCACACTTCATTTTCTAAAGGTTAAAGAACTTTTTTGACATGTCTTTGGGTGAGTGGTGCATATGCTCTCCTTTTGCGCTTTTGTGTGATCTTGAGGATCAAAAACATCACTTACTCTCTTTGCTTTTCATTGTTCTTCTGAAGAACCCAATATGTGTATGCTCTCTTTTTGCGTTTCATGCAATCTGAGGTGACCAAAAACACTTGGATCATTCTTTCTAGGGAGTTGCTTAGGGATTTAATCATCGTAGGGGACAACCTCAACTTTTGTGTTTTGGTGGAGTATAAAAAATGGGGGGTGCATAAAAAAAAACCCTCTTGGAAGTGCAATCTTGTCAATTTGGGATAAGTCTCCAATAATTTTATACCTTGGAGAAGTGAAGGTGGAGAGTGGGTTACCCTCTCCTCTCGACTATTTGGCATTATTCCCTTTCATCTACAGATTTGGCCTCATGTACCTTTGAGGTATTTAGAGGACTCGCTAGCAACCTTTTCATCTTAGCTTAAGACCTTTTGATCGTTATCCCTTGTGTTGCATCTCTAGTAGGGGGGAAAGTGCTCACATGTACCTCCATGTGGTGAGATAGAGTTTCCTTTGGGAAAAAGTAGTCCTCCAACATAAGGGGTGTAAGGTGGTACATGGCCTTGCATTCATTATTTACCCATTCATGTGGTAGATGGTATTATGGGACAAATGTCACAATTCTAATTGAGTGGAGATGAAAGTTGCCGTTGTAAGTCCACAAGGATAGCACTCCCACTTCAATAATATAGACTTGTTCATGTGCTTGGTGTGTCTTTTTGTATAAAACCAGTACTACGTATCAATCCAAATCCTCCTATCCACTTTTTTTGTTTGGTGTAATTTCAAATTCTCCCCATAGTCAAGCAAGCAAACCTTCATCCCAATCCAACCAATCTTCCAATCTTTCAACCAAATCCATTTATCCAATCTTTCATCCATCCAAATCACCCAAACCCATCTATCCTCCTTCCAATATAATCCCTTATCCATCCAAATCTTCTAAATTCCTCCAACCTTATCCTTCATCCATTAAAATCTTTCTAATCCAATCTCCTAGCTAACCTGATTCTTATCCATCATCCTTCATCTTCCGAAGCTTATCCATATCCAATCCCAATCCCCATCCAAGACATCACCTAATCCTAATCCAAAATCCCATATACAAACATCATGAGTTGGTTTGACAAAATGATTATGGAAGTTAAAGCATCTATGTCAAACTCCATTCCTCAAACCATACCTCCAATCCAACCAACATCACTATCATACCAACCTTCATTCTCTTACGAGATCATACCATCACAACTAACCTATCAATCATATCAATCCAACTTATCCATGCCTCAAAGTTATCCAACCTTCACCTATTCATATATCTTACCCCAACCCACTTACCAAGTCAATCCCATAAGCTCATACCCATCTACCATATCATCATCCATGACATCTCGACAAACTACATCCAATCCCAATCCATCTACTATTTCTTATCCCTCCTCCTCTTTTGACAAGGGAAACCAAATCACCATTCCAAGTTCCCTTCCAATCCCATCCACATCCTATTACCCATCCCTACCCCACTCTTATCCCTCACCTACATACACTCCCCATCCAACATCCATACTTCCATCTCCAACCTTGTCTAACACCCCCATCACCTCCAATCCTCCAAGCTATCATCTTAATCCTCCCTTTAATGTTAATCCTCCACCTAATCCTAATTTTCCATCTAAGCCTAAGCCATTTACTCTAGAATTTTTCTAAGGACTATTTTCAAAGAAGACTAAATCCCCACCCCTAAACAAAGTTGTGCAATTTCCCCATGTCATGCATCCACCTCCATCACCTCTAAATCAAGACAAACCTCAATCCTCTTTCATCACACCATCCACACCAAATGAACTATGCTAATCCCTTGATCCAAAGCATTCTACCATAAATACCCCTTTAAATCAAGATCAAAGTATCTCTTCCACTCCATGTCATGATCCCCTTCCACCACAAGATCAAGATACCCCTTCCATCTAATTTAATGATCCCCTTCCTAATCAAGATCAAGACATCCCTTCCGTCCAATCCAATGACCCTCTTCCATCTCAAGATCAAAACACCCCTTCCATCCAATCTAATGACCCTCTTTCATCTCAAGGTCAAAGCATCCCTCTTAATCCGTCACATGATCTCCTTCCATCTCAAGATCTCAACAACCCTCCTAATCCCCACACGATTCCCTTCTAATTGAGATCAAGACACCCCCCCTACTCCCCCTCGTGATCCTCTCCCAAGTCAAGATCAAAGTATCCTTTCATCTACATGTCATGATCCTAATCCAACTCCAAATCCCACCATCCCTCTTAATCCTCCTCATGATCCTAATCCTTCTCAAAGTCCCACCACCCCTATCCATGTTATCCATGAGTCCCATAACTATCAAATGGGTTCCTCCACTTTCATCCAATCTGGTTTACTCCATGAGGCTATCATCACTTCCATGTCATATCCTCCTCAAAATGGATTCACGTCTTGTTTCCAAACCAACAAGTATCCCATTGGCAAAAGGATTTGTCAAAATATGCATTATCAAGGCAAAGGGTTAGGCCTCCATGAGCAAACATATTCCATTCTTATTAATGGCTGCAAATAACTTTTCCAAATGCATTAGATGATTAGATTCATTGTCAGGAAAGATGATAATATCATCAATGTAAACAACACAATTAAATGCATAAGCGCTTGAGATCCATCCTTCTTTGGAAACATGCAAGTGTTGTGCATAATCCAAATGGCATTACATTACACTCATACAATCCTTGTGGGACTGAAAATGCTGTTTTATACTTATCTTCTTTTATCTTTATCTGCAAGAAGCCTGATTTACAATCAAACTTGGAAAAGATCTTTTTATTAGCTTCTCTTCTAATAAGATCTGAACTGAATGGGATAGGATAGTTAAAAGGCAATATTATATCATTTATAGGCTTGTAGTTTATGCAAAATCCTTTTTTACCTCTTTCTCTTTCAGTTCTTTTGTTCACAAGGAATGTTGGACATGAAAATGGGCTTTTTCTTGGCCTTATGAAATTGCCTGTGAGAAGCTCTTGCAGATATTTGTCCATCTCCTTTACTTCGGTTGTGCTCATCAAGTATGCTGGCTCATGGGGTAGTACTGATTTGCATTCTGGCTTTATCTAGATTTCACATTCTTCTTGCGTAGGACTCCAAAATTGTAGAGGATTCATGTTGCAACATTCTTTTTCAAATCTTTCTTTAATATTTCTGAATGATTGCTCCTAAATATGAGAATGATATTCTTGTATTTCTTTCATTATTTCTTTCCTTTTCTTGCTTTCAGTTGGTTTATTCTCAAATCTATAATTTACCAATTTTAAAACTAGAATTTGGATCTGGCAATCTTCATGTCTCAAAGAAACTTGAGATTTATTGAGAATAAATGGTTCATATATATTAAGAAACAAATATTCCAACAGGATATCACTCTCTAATTCATTCTATTCTATAAAATCAGTAATAAATGTTTTTCCCATGATTTCTATGTGAACATCTTGAGCATACCTACCCATTTGTATTCGTTCTCCATTAATGGCATATCCTTCAAGAAGATCTCAACATCCCTCCTAATCCCCAACATGATCCCCTTCTAATTGAGATCAAGACATCCCCCTACTCCCCCTGATGATCCTCTCCCAAGTCAAGATCAAAGTATCCTTTCATGTCCATGTCATGATCCTAATCCAACTCCAAATCCCACCATCCCTCGTTATCCTTCACATGATACTATTCCTTCTCAAGATCCCACCACCCCTATCCATGTTATCCATGAATCCCATACCTATCAAATGAGTTACTCTACTTTCATCCAATCTGGTTTACTCCATGAGCCAATCATTCCTTCCATGTCATATCCTCCTCAAAATGGACTCACGTCTTGTTTCCAAACCAACAAGTATCCCATCGGCAAAAGGATTTGTCAAAATATGCATTATCAAGGCAAATGATTAGGCCTCCATGAGCAAGGCATCTTATAACCTCCCTACAAATCATAGCAATTCCAAGTTCTCATGGCCTCGAATACCAAGCTCAAGATGTTGCTACTTCTTCCTTCCATCCCAAGTCCCAAATCCCTCCATCTAAATCCGAATATCCACATTCCCCCTCCTCCAAATCTATCTTGAGTACTTATATTCCAAAGCCCAATCCTTTATCCCTTTCATCTATTTTTGGGTCTCTATGTCCGAAAACCAAAACCTTTATCCCTTCCATCTATCTTGGGTCCTTACATCTCTCCATCCACTATCTACATCTCCCTATCTCAAAATCCTTTTATCCTTATCATAAATCAAGATCAACCAAGGTACACATACTTGAAATCCTTCCAACATCCTACATACATCAACCCATCCATAAAATCTCCATATCATTCCTCTTCATGCACCAATCCCATTGCTATTGGAAGCAGTTTGGATGCTAAACATAAAATGCATAAAGCCAAAAATCCATATACATTGAAGGATCAACATGTCCCTTCCAAAAGATATGCAAAAACAAAACAAAATCTGATCCAAAAGCAAGAAAACTAAATTCAAAAGGCCACAAAGGCCCATCAAGAATCAAATATCAAAATAAAAAACCATGTGGATCCCAAAGCAACTAATAGAATCAATGCACCTCAAAGAACAATCCAAATTAAGAAACATATAGTAAGTTTTGGAAATTTGAAAAGAAAAGTAATGAAATTAATTAATAGTAGATATTAGATAATTTATTCTTAGAGTAATATACTAAGAAACTCATGATAGAGATTGAGGGTGATAACAAACAATAACTGATTCTGAAATGTCATGCAGTGAACCCTGGGGATGCGTCCCTCCCCCCTAAAACCCTGGCGTTCCCAAAATGGGGACGTCCCCGAGATGTGGGGATGACATTCCCAAGTTTCCAGCGGCGCCACCATTTTTTCCCTTGCCACCGGAGACGCAGAAACGTCCTAGCGTCCCCAAGACGTTGAGGGGGATGCCTGTGTGTCCCTCGAGCATCTCGGGGACGCCCAGGCGTCCCCCGCGGCGGCAACTTAAAAACATGGTTTTAAAAAAAAATTAACACATTTTTTTATTATTTGTTTGGTTCTATTTGAACCCTAAGGGCATGTGGGGCCCATCTACACTCTTCTATGCCTTAAAAAGGCCCTCCAAGCATCATTTTTATTCACATTTTCATTTCTAATTGTTTGCTACAAGAAGAAGAAGAAGAGTGAAGAGCTGAGGAAAGAGTGATTGGAGGAGTGAAAGGAGTGATTGCAAGTGAAAGAGGAGTGACAAGGAGCAAGAAGAAGAAGAGGAAGATTCTTCACCTTGTTGAAGAGATTTTTCCAGCAAAAGGTAGGGTTTTTTACTGATTTTTTATTTTATTTTCTGATTTTCAGTTTCAGTTTCAATGTTTTTTCATTTCTTGTTGTTTCATTTTCTTATTTCATTTCTTGTTGTTTCATTTTCTAAATTAATTTAGATTTTGTTATACAATTTAAAATTTGTTAAAAAATTTAAAATATAGAGTTTTATTTTTTTAATTTTAAAGTAGGGCATAGGCTGAAACTATGTGTTTATTGATTTGTTTTTTCATTTTGTGAAATGCAATAACAAAATGAGCTCCCACAGTAATGAAATGAGTGAAGATGAGATGGAAACTCATTCTCATAGTGCAAGCCAATCAGAATATGAACCTGAGCATGAGGATGAGCCCAATGAGGGGGGTGAGCATGGGTCAAATCCAGAAGGGCAAACTAGTTCCATAGCTAGTGCACCATTTGCTACTGATTGCCCCTCCCAGCTTTTGGCAGAGTGGGCTAGGGATCCTTATGATCCCAAATCTCCTCTCAAACAGTTTGCAACAAGAATAAAAGCCCCAACGTCATCAGGTGGTGGCACGAGGAAATGGAAATGCAACATTTATGGTGATGATTGGTTTGGGAGCATCACCAGAGTTAATGCACACTTCCTCTTTTGGCCAGGAAAAGGTGCGGGAGCATGTGATTTCTTGAAGGACCCTAAAAATCTGAAATACATAATTGAATTCAACAAGTTTAGGGGTGTTCCAAATGACATGGGAATTTCAATGCCTACTACCTTGTCTGGTAGGCAACATGTTCAGACTATTCAACAGATTAAGGGGCAGCAAATGCAGAGGCAGCCACATATTTCTACTCCTACATTGCATCAAAGAGCAAGAACATTGTCAAGGTCAGCCTCAAGACCTTCATCCACTTATAGTGCTATGGCTGAATAACAACAGGGCAAGGGGAAACGCAAGATGAAAAGTCAGCCTAACCCCATAGCTGATTTGTTTAATGTGCACCTAAAGGATTAGATAGATGATTCCATTGGTAGGTTCTTTTTTGCCAATGGCATCTCATTTCATGTAGCTCGATCTCCTTATTATAAGGAGATGATGTCGATGGTGGCGAAGGGAGGAGCATCATATGTGCCACCAGGTGAACACAAATTGAGGACCACAGTCTTGGATAACGACTATGCCAAGATCAATTCATTGATGGAGATGATGAGGGCATGTTGGGAGGAGTTTGGATGCAACATAGTTATGGATGGGTGGACGGACATTAGGCATCATCCACTCATCAATTTCATAGTTACATGCTCAGAGGGCTCATTCTTTCTCAGGGCATTTGATTGTTCAGGGCATCGAAAAGATGTTGATTTTTAGTTTGACATCCTTCAGACAGCTATTGAGGAGATTGGGCCACAAAATGTGGTCCAAGTAGTGACAGATGCAACACATGTGTGCAAAGTTGTAGGGATTCTTGTTGAGGCAGCATACAAACATATTTGGTGGACTCCATGTTGTGTGCATGCCATGAACAATGCACTCAAGGACATGGGGAAGATTGAGTGGATTAGAGGAGTGGTCAACAATGCAAGAGATGTGCAAATGTATATCTGCAACCACCACAGTTCACATGCAAT
>VCHN02004947.1:0-10710 GCA_007115665.2 Sequoiadendron giganteum
CTCCACCCTCTATCTCTCTCCCACTTTGTCCCTCTCTCTCAAGTATCTCCCTCCTACCCCCTCTCCCTCTCTCAGGTCTCTCTCTCTCTCTCTCACTCCTTCTATCTCTCTCCCCTCTACCCTTAACCATATACCCTATAACCTCTACCCTCTATCTCTCTCCCACTCCCTCCCTCTCTCTCTCACTGAATCACTCCCTCTATCTCTCCCCCCTCTACCCTTAACCCTAAACCCTAAACCCTTAACCCTTAACCTTAACCTTCAACCCACATAACCCTTAAATCCTCTACCCCTCTGCATAACCTCTACCCTCTACTGCTCACTCTCCCCACACACTTTCCCTATCTCTCTCTCAAGTATCTCCCTCCTACCCCCTCTCCCTTTCTTAAGTCTCTCTCTCTCACTCACTCACTCCCTCTATCTCTCCCCTCTACCCTTAACCCTTAACCCTAAACCCTTAACCCTTAAACCCTAAACCCTTAAACCATCTACCCTCTAACCTTCACCCTCTACCATATATCTCTCCCACTCCCTCCCTTTCTCTCTCTCTAAAGTATCCCACTCCTATCCCCTCTCCCTCTCTCAGGTCCTTCTCTCTCTCTCACTCTTTCTCTCTCTCTCCCCTCTACTCTTAACCCTCTACCTTCTACCATTAAACCCTAAATCCTTAAACCTTCTACCCTCTATATCTCTCCCTCTCCCCCCTTCTCTCTCAAGTCTCCCCCTCCTACCCTCCTACTCTCTCTCAAGTATCTCTCACTCACTCTCTCTATCTCTCTCCACTCTACCCTTAACCTTAAACCCTAAACCCTTAATGCTTAAACCCTCTACCCTCTACCCTATAAATTAAACCATCAACCCTCAATTATCAACCCTCAAATCTTAATCCCTCAAAACTCAACCCTTAAACCCTAAACCCTCAACCCTTATACCCTCTACCCTATACATTTGGACCCTCAACCCTAGTCCTTCAACTATATACCCTCAAACCTATACCCTCAACCCTCAACCCTCAACCCTTAAACCTTCTACCCTCTACCCTCAATCTTAATCCCTCAACCTTATACCCTCAACCCTATACCCTCAACCCAATACCATAAACCATCAAACCTATAGGTCCTCAACCCTCAATTCTCAACCCTCTATCTTATACATTAGATCCTATACCCTAATATATCTATGTCCCTTCCTCCTCTTCTCTCATTCTCTCTATCTCACTTCTCCCTCAATATATCTCCCTCCTACCCTATCTCCCTCTCTTTGGTCTCTCTCTCTCACTCAGTCCCTCTATCTCTCTCCTCTCTACCCTTAACCCTCTACCCTCTACCCTTAACTCTTAAACCCTAAACCTTTAGACCCTCTAACCTCTACCCTTAACCCTTAACCCTAAACCCTCTACCCTCTACCCTTAACCATATACCCTTAAACCCTCTACCCGCTACCCTCTACCCTCAACCTAATACCCTCTACCCTCAACCCTATACCCTCAACCTTAAACTCTCAACCATCAATCCTTAAACCCTATACCCTCTACCCTCTACCCAATACCCTCTACCCTCTACCCTAATCCCTCTACCCTATACCCTCTACCCTATACATTGGAACCTCAAACCTAATCCATCAAAACTATACCCTAAACCCTAAACCCTCAACCCTTCAAACCTCAATTCAAACCCATGGGCAGCCACACCTCTGCCTCAGCCTGTGCCCTCTACCCACTCAGCTAATCCCTCAGCTATTACCTTGACCATCGACCTAATGGGTCATGGACCATAATCCACCTCCAACCTATGCCCTCAACCTTATCCCTCTCTATCTCATCCATCTCCTCTCTCTCTCTCCCTCCTCTCTCCTACCCTCTCTAATTGTCTCATCACCCTCCCTCTTTCTGTTCCTCTCCTCAATCAATCCCTACTGCACTCTCTCTCTCTCCTCTCTCCTATCACTACCTATCCATCACTCTCTCTCTCTCCCACTCCCTCTCTCTCTCCCTATCTCTCAGGTCTCTCCCTCCCACCCCCTCTCTCTCTTAGGTGTCTCCCTCTGACACCCTACCTAGGTAACTCTCTCTCTCTCTCCCCTCTATCTATCTATCCCTCCCACCCTACCTAGATAACTCCCTCTCACTCCACCACCCTCTCTCTCTCCCTCTCTATCAAGTCACTCTCTCCCACACCCTCCCTCTCTCAGGTCTCTCACTCTTGTAGTCCCTCTCTCTCACTCCCTCTCTCTTCAACTCCCTCTCACTACCTATCTCTCAAGTCTCTCCCTCCCAACCCTCTCACACTCTCAATTATCTCCCTCTGGAACTCTACCTACATAAATCTATCTTTCTCTCCCTCTCTCTCCCTCCCTCTCTCTCAGTTCCCTCTCTCCCACCCCCCTTCTCTCTCTCTCCCTCTATCCCTCCCACCCTACCTAGCTAAGTCCCTCTCACTAAAACCCCTTCTCTCCTAATACCTCTCTCTTAGGTATCTACCTTTCACACCCTCTCCCTCTCTCAGATCTCTCTCTCACTAACTTTCTACCTCTCTCTCTCTCTCTCTCTCTCTCTCTCAGGTCTCTCCCTCCCTCTCTCTCTCCCTCCCACCCTACCTAAACAACTCTCTTTCTCTCTTAAAACTTTCCCTCCCTCTAAAGAAATACATAGATATAAGTAGACATACATACATACTCACATACATACAAGCATACATGTACATATCTACATACAATCCTCCATACATACATACATACAAGCACTGATACATACATGCATACACACATGCATACATGCATACACACATGCATACTGAAATAAAAGTATGCATACATACAAATATGTAAATATATAAACATACATTCAATGAAGTAGCATTTAACACAAAGAAGGACATAACATCAGTGCATTATAATGTGTTAACATTATGCCTTGCTAGACATCTCTTGCACAAATGCAAAAATCATGTCAAAATTAAGAAATAGCACAAGCACATTATAATTGACTCATGTTATATCTTGCTTTACGAATCCCCAAGCCTTGGGCTTGGTAGTTTCCTTGGAATACCAACCCAAAGGCTTGGAGGGCCTTTCCAACATCCAAAGACGTGTTTTTGAAAATTCTACAATATTTCACATAAACGAGTTCATGCTCACTATCAAGATTGCACATGTTTCAATCTTGAACAAAATGAACACCTGGGTAATGTTAGGCTCTCTCTTAGCTATCTAACAATGTAATTTTTTTCACTTTTGACAATGTTAAGACTTTGATCTATAATTTGTTTTGTTTGTGTGTCTCCTTTTTTGAAAAAACCGGTGTTTGGTGTTTTTTTCGTTATAAATTAACTGTTCATCAATATTTCAAATAAATTACATTTTTTAGAAACTATACGCAATTATACACATTTAAAAAATCAATTAGTTTCCAAAATTTATAGGGGTAGCACAACCAAAATTATATTTTTGAGGAAGTGTCCACTTTGAAAATTAGTAAAAAATAAAATATTCATTACAAAATTATCAGAAAAATTGAGCATAAACTAAGTACTATTAGCTAATTTTTCATCGAAGTGATTTTAAAAATACTAAACAAAATTTCACCATGCTAGGTACCCACCAAAATTGCTATGTTATGGTTTTCTGACAAAAACAACACCAATTTTTGTGGTCCCCTCTTTTGAACCCCTTAATATAACTAATTTTCAAAAAATTTAAAGTTAAGAAAGTAGACTTGGAGCACTATGATTCTTGTTTTTGTTGCATCTCAAATTTTTGAGTGTAACTATCCTCAATTTCAAGTCCAAGGTCAGTATTTCCTGATTTCAAAAAAAAAGTGGCCACTTAAGCCCCCTTTTTAGCCCCCCATCTTTTTACACTTACCTGGTAGAGATGCAAGACATTCATTGGATTGTGGGAGGTGACTTTAATATGGTGGAGCAATGTGAAGATAAATGGGGAGGTTCTGACATGGCCTAGAAAATCAATGAGAAACGCTTCTGGCTGAGGTGTAAAAATAAGCTTAGGCTAGCAGACCCTATGGAAGGTTGTAAGAAGTAGTGCGATGGTGTTTGGTACACTTGGTGCAATGCTAAAAAAGGGGGAGGTAGGATTTATTGTAGGCTGAACAGGTTCTATGCAAATAGGATGGCATCAGGGTGCAAGTGTATCCTTACACCCTCTCTGATTATCACCCTATCAAAGAAAAAATCACGTATTGCCATAACCCATCCATGGAGACAAGGAAAGAAAATGGCTTCATCCTTAACACATGGCTCCTAAAGGATGCCGATTGCCAAGAGGCTATTGCATCCCTTAGGGAAATAAATAAATGGTTCCTGAAAGAGTCCTCTACCATTAAGATATGGAATGCAAATGTTAAAGGATGGAGATCTCTCTTTAAAATAATTGGTAAGAAGTGGGCCCTTGACAATAGAGAAAAAGAGAAAGATTTGCAAGACCATCTCTTAGAAGCTGAAACTAGGTTGCAAATAAATCCTAGTGATGAAAAATTATGTGAAGAGCTTGTTCTTGTTAATGACAACCTTAGAAAGTTTCAAGCTCACAAGGTGAGGGGACAAAACGTCAAAGATAAGCTGAATTGGCTTAGTTGCAATGATAAAGGTTCAATTTTTTTTCAACTTTTTGAGAGAAAAGAGAATAAAAGAGCAAGTGAATCAGATCTGGGATGGTACATAGATTTTTAACACACAAGAAGAAATTCTGAGTCAATTTCACTCCTTCAAGGAGATGTTAAAATTAGAAGGTGGGGGTAAACAAGGAAACAATTCCAGAGCCCTCATTAAAAGCCTCATCCCAAGGAAGATTGAAAAAGATGATGGTGTCAAGATAGAAGTTGATATTGTGACTGACGGATTAGTATAGGATGACTACACTTGATCCATGAGGATACAAAGTATATTCATGCAACTAAATGTCAATCCCAATAAGATCAATTAAATAAACACTAAACTAGAAATCCACTAAAACTTAACATGTTAAACTATGAAAGATTCAAAGACCCTATTCTAATCCATTGAAACTTATCTTATTGGGAGAGTGGTCTGGCATTGATGTGGAATTGCGACCCTTTCCCAATCTCGTGGATAAATGAGCTTGTTCTGATCGATTATATTGAAGATAATTAGAGGAAACCATTGATAAATGTGTGAAGAAACATTATTTAAATGCTAAGTGAACATGGTTGCAAGCTATTTTAACATGATTTGTGATAAAATTATGGAGATGTGTGAGTGTAAAGCTAATCTAAATTGATTTTAAGCTAAAATATTTAAACCCTAATTAAAAAATAAGCTAAATGGACGCATCTATGTTATCATGGAAGCCATTAATGGAAGCTAAGCTAATATGCAAGTAATTTAAGCTAAGATGATACTAAATAAGTGCTAAAAATGAGTGTGAGTGTGAGTGATTTCAACAACATAAGTTTCCTCTATAAAAGGGGATCCATTTGTCTCCAAATAGTGACCTATTTATAGGAGGACAAATGAGAAATGGAGGGTTGAGATAAAAAAGGTTAATCAATGGTCAAAAAGGGAGGAAGGGGTGAAACATGGATCATGGATCCTCATCAATGGATGAGAATCAATGATCAAATGGATCAAGGAAATAATCAAGGGCTCATATTCCTTCAAACAAACACACCTTTAACTTGCACAAGAAGTCTTTTAAGTTTGTTGCAAAAAAATAGTATTCCCCTTTTCAAATGAGTGAGGAGAGAGATTATTCTTTGGAATATTCTCACGGATGAGAGAAATAAATATTTAGCAAAAAAAAATAAAAAATTAATGTGCAAAAGGGGAAGGAATATTCTATGGGAATATTCCTTTTGGAGGAATTTGCAAAGGAGGAATATTCCCTTGCAAGTGGGGGGATTAGATTAATTAGGTAATTTAATAATTAAATGAGGTTTTAATTATGCAAATTAGGGGAATTAGGGTATTCATTAAATAATTAATTAATTTAATGAAAAGGTGAAGGAATGTGATATTTAACTAAATAACTTAGGGTTATTTAATTAAATAAGAGGACTTTAGGGATTTAAATTAAATAACTTGATGTATTTTATTTTAATAAGACAAAATGTTAGCATGAAAGAGGGTGAATTGACCTGATTGGATTAATTAGGTTAATAGATAAAAATGATGCAATTAATTAAATAGATAGGAAAACTTAATTAATTAAATGAAAAGAGGATGGGTTTTAGGAGGAAATGATGTTAGTATATCTGATTCGAGTGCATGATATCATTCAATAAATTTTAAGTGTTTACATTTTGCCCATCTTTTAAGCGAGGTACTTGTTATGTTGGATCAAAGACTGACACTTTTCATATTAAAAAATACTACTTAGATAAAAAAATAAAAAATAAAAATGATTTTAGATGCCCCACTATTGCCCCAGTGGAAGGAATAAACTGGTTCCCTGCCCCCTTGAGAAATTGGGCAAAAAAATTGAATTTTGGGTTGATTTCTTAAAAGAGGTAAAATGTTGTCCCAGGGGTCCGAAAAGGCTACGAGATACAAAAAAATGCCAAAAATACAAAAAATGGTGTAAAATAAGCCTCAATTTGGTCAGATTGGTGAAATTGGTGAAAAACCCTAGCTGCATGGTTAATTTAGGGCCAAAAACCCTAATTTCTAGGCTTAAATAGTTGATGAAGGCACACTTTCAATTCATTTGTGCATTCACACCTGAGAGATTCTTGAAAATTGAGCTCTGAGCTCCTAAAAAAATGGTGCAATGCGTGCTCCCACCACACCTTTCTGACCAGGTTTGAGAGTACCAACGATGTGCAAAGGCAGGCCCCTAGGTATGTGAGTCAAAACTTGCCTTGAATTTTTCTTTTAAGTGCATTTAATAGGGCATCAAAGTTAGCTCAATAGGTGTGTCGCTATATAGAGATGATTTTGAAGCATCCGAAGCATCACGATTGATTTTTTAGCGATGCATGCTCTATTTAGTAACATACCCTAGTTTTTTAACGCAACAATGCAACTAATTAAGGGGTTGCAAGGGTGATATAGAGACACATGAGATTTTTTAGTTCAACAATGCTAGAAAGCGGTGGGAAACACATGTAGAAAATAGTGACATGCCATGATATTTTGATGTAGTGATGCACCCAAATACTGACTCGCTATTGAGCGTAGCGATGCACATCGCCAAATTGGTGATGCTAGCGATGCACCCAAAATTTTGTGACACTATTTATTACAATGATGCTACCGATGTTTTGGATGCAAAGTCTCAATTTTTGATCAATTTTTTTGACTTTTTTGGAAAATTGACGATGTGTGCAAGAGGATCCTCTGCCATTGATGTCATAGGAGTACCGATCTAGCCTATTAGCAGCTAGGAGATATTTCAATAACTTGGAGGTGGAGTGGCTGGGGAGAATGGGATCAGGCTTTGTTGCTTTCCTACCTGAGGTCAGGACTCATATTTAGTGATGATGACGCTAGTCGAGAGATGGCACAACGATACCTCTTATTTCCACATGCCTATTAGAGAGATGAACATCATACTTGAGGATGTGTGGCACATTCTGTGATTGCCAATCCATGGTGAGCACATGATTTATGACCTAGATGCTAGGAGAGATGCATGTCTCTCCCTTCTACACATAAGGTCGATCGTTCTAATTAGCTCCTAGATTGATATGAATTTCTACCATGGTCGAGTGGACACATTCAGATTGATTGTTGTAGCTCTGATTTGGGGCATTGTTGCTCTAGACCGATGGGGTAGAGGATTTAGTCCTAGATGGGGCATGATCTAGAGAGATACTATGTATACTTGGGGTTTAGTTCTCCTTGCCTCTTTGTACCATGATATGCACAAGGTCATCTACTGAGAGGGTAGGAGCATTAGAGCAAGGGTGACTTTGCTTCACATATGGGAATGAGGACATTGTTGCACACGGGCCCCATAGGTTTACTATATTGGTGTCATGCCATTGATGACATGATAGTGTTTAGATGGAGGTTGTGACAACAAAATCCATGGTGTTGCGATGATCAATAGTAGTTGGATTTTTCCAAGAAGACTCGATACATACAAGGCCAAGAGCATATGCTTATCAAGCAATACCTCCTAGATTGTATTGCTTGGTAGTTTGGGGAGGTACAGGATGTGCCTACACATGATTATACTACTATTTTTGCCAAATCATAGAGAGAGGTAGAGTGGGGAGCTGTTATTGATCCCGTTGTGGTGATCAATGACTTTAGACAACTCATCCCACAACCGTGTAAATTTGATGAAGGTGTTCTAGATGTAGGCACCACTCCAGCATATGATTCATAGTTCATGCCATATACATGCTTGACAGATCTAGTGGGGGGATATCCCAAAGGCAGAGGTAGAGGCCGGGGCCAAGATGGAGGAAAGGATGGTGGCAAGGATGGAGGTTGGGGCCGAGGACCGGATTAGGTGCCAGGTAATTGGCACCAGTAGCAGCAACAAGATCAGGGTCATCAAGACCTAGGGCATCAACAACACGATGGACAAGTTTTGGGGGCACTACTACCTACTCCACCTATATAGCCAGATGCATAGGCTTAGTCACAAATTCAAGCTCTCACTACTAAGAGGGAACGATTACAGGTAGAGTGGGATCAACTGCAACAATAGCTATATGCCATGGATGCACAAAGGTATCATGAGGTCCAATTGTGGAAAGAGATGTACATACAGCTAGCCCAAGAGATTGGGAAAAGACAATAGTTAGAGACAGTGACTGCAACATCACAAGGCAAGACTGTATCTTCTTGATTATACAGAGAGGTTTTCAAATAGGTTGCATACTATTGCATGCACTATCATCATGATGTTCCTTAGGGGATGTGATAGCCTAATTTATCACAACAGATTAGAGCACCACCTAGAGCTGAGGATCAACCATTAGTTAGGGGTAAGATGAGTGGCCACCAAGGCTAGCCTGCATGTATAAACAATTTTTGATTATTGCCTAATTCTTCATATAGATTTACATTCATGGGCTCCCTTTTGATAGCCTTGTGGATATTGTATTTTTGATTGATATACAAACACTAATTCAAATATTGTATTATGACAATCACCATTTCTTGATATACATATGAGATGATTTAGATTCAATATGATATGATGTTCCCTTTATTTCATTCTCATGAATGTATGGATGCATATGATGTGATATTCTTATATAGTGTGATTATGTATGGATGCAAATGCGATTGATGAACTTCTTTTGTTTATGTGTTATGCGATATGTGATGATGATCTATGATTTAATGTATATGAGATGCGATGTTAAGTAATGGATGTGTTTCCTTCTTTTTCAGTATATTTTTATGACATGTTATGGGATGGATGCTATGATATGAGATGCTTATGCTTATGCAAATGATATACATGTATTTCTCTTTTGTGTATTTTTCTATGTAATTTATGATTTTATGATGATGTATGCATATGGATGCATATGAATAATGCAAATGTTCATGTGTATGCAATGATAATGCAATGTATGATTATGCCTAGAATGTGTGTATGATATGTGATATGTATGCATGTTGATGATTTGTGGATGCAAGATGGATTCCTTTATTATGTTTTTGTTGATTTTCATGATACTAGGTTAGTGTGGAGAGAAGATAGAAGAAATAAGATGAATGATTTGACCATTGATTTTGAGATAGATTTTAAAAGTCCAAAAAGTCCATGATTTATCAAGACTTTATTATAGATGGTGATGAGAGATGATGATGATGATTTTATCATATCTTGGGATTGGAATTATTCATCATTTCTTATTGTTTGATAAAACACATAGACACGATGCATCAAGGTATTGAAAACTAAGATGACACTGTATCTAGTGTAGTGGACTTTGACTCTACAAACAGATAGGATAGTTCTTGTTCACACCTTGACATACAAAAACCTCATCGAAATGTAGTTTAGTAGTTCAAAATATATCAGATCAAAGAATACACAATAGTCAACAATGTACTCCAAACAACCTCCCTACACGCAACTAAGCAAGTATGCACCAAGATTATTTTACAAGAATATATACAAGCACAAAAAATGAAAGATAATGAGAAATGCCCCGTTCCTTTCTCTCTAAATTGTTTTGATAGACATCATCGAGAGGTCCTTGGAATGGTTCAATAATATAAATCATAAGAAAAGATCAAAGCCAAACAATCAGTGTTATCTATATCTCTTACCAGTTTAACTTAGCTAAGGTGATTTCTGATGTTGATGTCCATTGCAAGAAGGATTCATCCTAGGAAATGTTGATTAGATGATTTGATTAGGATGAGGTGTGTGATAAGTTGTTGATACAAATTTCACTGATGCATTTACCTATGATTTAGACTTTAGATTTTGACACTTAGGTTCTCACTTTACGACTTTCTATACTTGCTTTTTGTTTGTTCTACCAAAGGTTGAAGGTAATTCTTGATTTATTATGGATGAAGGTTTATTGTGGGTGAAAGAGAAATGAGATGGATGGTGTTGGATTTTCTGAAATATTTTAAAGTTTTTGGTGTTTTGTATTTTCTTTTGAGGCTACATTTGGTGTTTTTAAAATTTTATGTGAATGTTTATGTTTTCAATTATTTGAGGTTGTTCAGGGTTTTCTATAAGATATTTGATGGTGTTTATATCTTTTGAATGTTTTCTAATATTTTGGGCTTTTCAGTTTTCAAATGTTTT
>VCHN02001644.1:0-20898 GCA_007115665.2 Sequoiadendron giganteum
AAGGGTTTTTTGTGGTTATTTTTTCTAAGAAAGATGCAAGAAATGTTGTTCTATGGAAAAAGAACTGGATGATGGAAGGTTATGGTTTGTTTACTACTCTTTGGACCCTGAATTTTAACCCTAGTCGGGTCAAGCCTCATTTCATTCCTTTTTGGATTCAACTTTAGGGTCTCCCTCTGGAGTATAGAGAACAGGGCATTATTGAAATTCTTGGTAATAAACTGGGAATATTTATGAATCATGATTTGGGTTTTTTCTCAAACCCATCATTACCAGTTCGATTTTTGGTTTTATTGGATGTTCGCAAGAAATTTCCTTCCAGTGCCTTAATTAAAACAGTGTATGGCTCTTGGGTTCAAGCTGTTGTAGTGGAAGATCCTAAGGTTTTTTGTTGTTCTTGTGATTTTCATCTTCATCCATTCAAGAAATGTTGTGCTAATCTTGTTGGGTTTCCTGGGTCACAATCAAAATCAATTATTCCACCAGTTTTGGAAGCTTATTCTGCTGATTTAATTCCTATTAATAATTCTGGGAATTTAGATTCTATGCTTTATAAAAACATTTTTGATCTTTGTCTCTCTTGGTTTTATTCATTTCGTTAAAAGTCTAAGCAAGTTTCACCAGCAGATTCTTCTAAGATGCTTCAATTTAATTCTCCCTCTTTTGATGTCACAAATCAACCTCTTGTATCAAATTATTTTTTTATTAAGGGTCCGTTGCTTGGGGTTTTTTCACTGTAGTCTCCAATTACGATTTTCTTGTCCTCTTTAAATTTCCTCAACCCGGACTTACGATTTAATTGTTCTCTCCAAGCTCATCAATGTGCTTCGATGCTAACATTGGGTGTGACAAGCAATTGTGACAGTAAGCTTGCCATTTTTTATTAGTGTAATGTTGGTCAGGTTGAGGTGGAAAACTCTCAAGGATCTTCATCTTTAGTAAATCATAAGCTTAATTTTGATGTAGTACCATCAGAACAAGACTTGGTAAATTTTGTTAACCAGTCTTTGATTTTTGTTGGTGAGAAATTTATTGATGATATTGCTTCGGAGGGTTTTAGTGACAAATCTCTTAGTGAGGATGGTTGTTCTATTTATTAGTCCATTTTTGTTCCTTCTATCATTTCAAAATCTCCTACAAAGAGAGGTAGGAAATCTTTAGCTATGAAGCTTCAAGAAGAGATTGCAAAGGGAATTCAATTGACTTTAGATTCCAGCTTAGTTCACTGTGCAAAACAAAAGAGGCCAAGGAGAGCTTGTTGCTCTCCTAAGTTACAATGAAACTTATATCATGGAATGTCAGAGGTTTAAATGCCTTTGACAAACAGTCCCAAGTGAAATAGCAATTGGATGTTTCAGGGGCTGACATCATAATTCTTCAAGAGACGAAGACCTCTGAAGAATCTTTTCAATCTATTAAAAACAAATGGCATTCATGGGGAGCAACAAATTCACCTTCCCAGGGTGCTTCGAGTGGTTTAATTTGCCTTTGGAATACTAAGACAGTTAGTATTTCAAATACCTCATTTCATCATAATTGGCAGCTTATGTTTGTTTCTCATTTTGAGCTTTCATTTTGGCTTCTAAATGTTTATGGTCCAACTAGTTCTTATGATGAAAAAATCTTTGGGAGTTACTACAATCAAAGTTGGTTTTGATAGGTCAGGACAAATGTGTTCTTGCGGGTGATTTTAATGCAATTGCTAATGGAATGGAAAAGAAAGGTGGAATAAATTGTCCCAAAGTTGTAATTTCTGATTTTGCAGCATTTATTAATCATAATGCATTAAGGGATGTAATTCCCTCAAATGGATTGTTTACGTGGACAAATAAAAGGAAAAATTTCTTGCAAATTGCTGAGAGATTAGATAGGTATTTAATTACCTCAAATTGGATAGGATCACAGTTTTCCTTTTCCTCTGAAATTTTACCCTTGGTAGCCTCTGATCATTTTCCCATATCACTGGTTATATCTGGTAATAGTGTCAAATCTTTAAGACATTCATCCTTCAAATTTGAAACTATGTGGCTTAGACATCCAGAACTAATCAGTTGTATAAAAAAATGGTGGCAATCTGCCCCTTTTGTTTATGGTTCTAAAATGTTCCAATTAAGTAATAAATTGGATCATGTAAAGAGGAATCTTATTTCTTGGAACCAATTAGTATTCAAAAATGTGTTTTCTCAGAAGAAACTGGTGTATAAAAAATTAATTGAAGTAAATGAGAAGATTATTTTATATGGGATGGATAATAGTTCTTTTGAAGAACAAAAATATTTACACCTTGAGTGGAAAGAACTACTTGCTCGGGAAGAAGAATATTGGAGGAAAAAATCTAGGGAATTGTGGTTGAAAGATGGAGATAAAAATACAAAAAAATTTCATAATTCTGCTCAGGCCAAAAAATCAAGATCTTCAATTTTCACAATTCAAGATAGTGTAACAGGTGCTACTCTTGTTACTAAGAAAGATATTCAGGCATAAGCTTTCAATTTTTTTTCCAATCTGTTATCAAAGCCTGATAATTCAAATGTAAATTTATCTGTTGAAAGGGATGAACTTTTGCAAAATATACCTTCTTTGGTTTCCTCAGATGACAATTTGAGGTTGCTTGCTCCTTTTTCTCTCAAAGAGGTTAAGGAGGTTGTTTTCTCAATGGCACCAGACAAGGCTCTAGGGCCAGATGGTTTCACTGCCATTTTTTATCAAAAATGTTGGGAGTTTATTAGGTTTGATATATTGAGTGCTATGGAAGAGTCAAGGAAGTTTGGTGGGATGCTAAGAAAATTTAATGTTACTAATATTGCAATCATTCCAAAAAATTTGAATCCAAAGTCTTTTTGAGATTTTAGTCCTATCTCTCTTTGTAATACAATATACAAGATCTTCACAAAAGCAATTTATATTCGCCTTCATCCTCTCATTACTTCAATTATCTCTGAGGAGCAAGGTGGCTTTGTGCCTGGCAGAGAAACCCCTAAAGGGGAAATAGTGGTGCATGAAACCTTGCATACCATAGCCTCTAATAAATTGTCAGCCATGATAATTAAATTAGATATGGAAAAAGCATATGATCGAGTTGATTGGTGTTTCCTAAATCAAGTGCTTTTGAAGTTTAAATTTTCTGCTAAATGGTCTAAATGGGTAATGGCTTGTATTTTGGGTGCAAGATTTTTTGTATTACTTAATGGATCATCAGTAGGTTTTTTCAATTCCTCACAAGGTGTCCGCCAAGGTGATCCTTTATTACCTTTCTTATTTATCATCTTGGCAGAGGCTTTGAGTAGGCCTTTTAAATTTGCAAATCTTCAAGGGAAGATTAAAGGGGTTGTCTTTCCAAATACAAATTTATCAGTAACTCATTCTTTATTTGCTAATGATACTCTTCTCTTTGGCAAAGCTGATATGGCAGAAGCAAAAAATATAAAAATTCTTTTGGATAATTATACAAAGGTTTTCAGGAAAAAGGTAAATGAAGATAAATCAAAGATTTATTTGTTTAACACTAAATATTCAGCTATTGAATCTATAGTCAAACTTTTTGGCTTCAATCAAGATCAATTGCCAAGCAAATATCTAGGGATTTCGTTCTTTGCAGGTCAGAATAGGGTCTTGCATTGGAGAAAAATTATTCAGTCTATTCAATCCAAATTATTGTCTTGGAAAGGAAGATGGTTATCATTAGCAGGTAAAATTATTTTGGTTAAGTCTGTGCTTTCTTCCATTCCAAACTATTTTATGTCAATTTTGAAAGCACCCAAGTCTATATTGCTTCAGATACAAAAATTAATTAGAAAATTCCTCTGGTCAGGGAATGTGGACACCAAAAAAAAGATACCATTAATTTCTTTAGAGGCTATGTGCATGGATAAGTTAAATGGAGGGGTAGGTCTCCATAATATTGGTAATAGAAATTTAACCTTAGGAGTGAAAATGACTTGGAGGCTATTTTCAAATCCTTCCCTGAAATGGTGTAAAATTATGCAAAATAAATATTTGGATAATCAATCTCCATCAAGAATTTTTACTATCCTTGATCCTCCATCAGGCTCGACAATGTGGAATTTCCTCCTATTGTGTAGAAAGTTAATTCTTCCTCACCTATCTTGGGAAATAAATGATGGTAAACATGCACTTTTTTGGAATGATTCATGGAATGGGTATAAGAAATTAAATAGTTACAATTTGGGCTCCTCAATAAATTTCTTGACACAAAAATTTGGATCATATGTTTATCAATATTTTGATAATGTGGAGTCATTAATAGGAAAAGTCAATTGGAAGGATTTTTCTTTAGATTCAATTGATCATAATCATAAGGATATCATTGCCTCCTTATTGAATGATAGAACAGTTTATGTTTCATCATGTGTTGATCGATTAATCTGGTCCAAATCTCTCTCAGGTTGCTATTCGGTAAAAGAGGGGTACCTCTCCATTTCAAAATCTTGTTCCAATTCCAAATCTCTCAAATCCTATAGTTTTTTTGGAATTCTAAAACTCTTCCCAAAGCTGGTTGCTTTGCTTGGCTAGCAATCTAGAACAAAATCCTAACAAGTGATAAACTGTCGTGGTTGAACATCTCAGTTCTTTTTAATTGTGTCCTTTGTGAATCAGAGTTAGAGGATGTCAATCATATGTTTCTCTCATGTTCAATTGCACAAAGTTGTTGGCACTTTGTTTTATCAAAGCTAAAGATTCAATTTCCTCTTCCTAACACTATATGGGATTTATTTTCTGGTTGGCCAAAATTGTACAAGTCTTCTTTTTTTGCGTGTATATGGGAAGTGATTCCTGCATCAATCTTATTGTCTATCTGGTGGGAAAGAAATAAAATCATCTTTAGGAAAGAAAAATAGAAAGTTGAGCATATTCTGTCTTCTTTGGAAATTCATATTTCAAAAATTGTCAATTCTTATGTTTCAAAAACAAAGCACATTGGGTCTTCTTTCATGGATTGGGATTCCAAAGTTCTTTTAAATTGGCCTCTTCTGACTCTTCCTTTTAAAGGTAGTCTTCACCATGTATAATGAAAAGTTCATAGATCCAAAATTATATGGTTCCCTCCCTCTTTGGGTAATCACGAAATTTCCGGAGTAGGTATTGTAATAAGAGATACTAATGGTATAGTTCTTTGTGCCAAATATATCAAGTTAATGGTGGGTACAAACAATGAGGCTAAAGCATAGGCTCTACTATTTGGCCTAAAAATGGCATTAGATTTCAAATTAACAAAGTTAGAAATAGAAGGGGATTCTCTTATTCTGATTAATGCTTGTACGGAAGGATTCTCTCAGAGTTGGAAGTTATCTTATATGGTAAAGCAAATTCAAAAATTTTTGGAAAATTTCTTGCATTATAACTTATTGCATACCTATAGAGAAGGAAATAGGGTGGCTGATTATTTAGCCAATCTGGGCTGCAATCAACCTAAAAAAGAAATGCTTCATATTCTTCAAATTGGGAAATGTGACTTTGTATTGGAACAATTAATTTCCAATGAGTAAATTTCTATTGATCAAAGTGGATAAAATTTGATTGTCTTTTTGTTGTATTTTTCAATTATGGATATGATAGGTCTTCAAGTTGATCTTTTAGCTATCATATTTATGATTGGCATGTCAACATGATTTTTTAATCCTTTTAGTCCAATGGTGGGAGTCCTAACATAGGAATATATGATGTTTAGTTGCAATACTTTTGTTCTTATGTCTAAAGGAGAATTTGCAAAATGTGAATGATATTGAGATCACAGATTTGGTTGACCTGTTATAAGAATGATTATAGGAGAGGTCTGACATGAGGTATATCATGCCATGTCTAAATCGGCCAGCTATGGGTAAATATAATTATGATAACATAAAGGTAAGAATTTCAAATTTTCTTGATGGCAAGGTCATGATTACAAGTACAATGTCGATCTCATTGCATGGAAAATTTGGTGTTCTCGCGTATTTGATGGGATGTTTTTTGTTGGTCCAAATCAGCTTGGTTGCCCTCAGTACTATTTGATATTCTTATTTAGCATTCGGATTTTGTGTAAATGATATGATGGTACTTCTTCATCATAAGTTGGTAAGGGATTTGTCATGATAAAAAGGTAAGCCTCAAAATCATGGGAGCCGAAAGTTTATAAATAGCCAACATTGTCTTATTTTATACATCAGAAAATAAGAGTTCTTTTATTAGTTACCTTGTCTATGTTAGCTGTTGTGCAAAGTAAGGAAGGTTGAAATGGAGTATCATCCTCAAATTTTTTGAATGTGGTTGCTAGTTCAAAGTTGGGAAACTCCAGCTTCTGGTAAGCTTGATATTCAGCATCTCCAATCTATCTTCAAGTTTCATTGCCCATGTGATTATAAATGTTTCAAATACATAATTGGGTCTGAGATTCTTCAACCAAAGTCATGAAGGTTGATATTTTCTTCAAATTTTATTTCCATCTTTATTTCTAATATCATGGATATTATTCAGTGTTTGGAGAGAGTTAAAGTCATTGATGACACAATGGTAGATGACATTTTTTTGAAAAATGAAGCAGTTCTTTGCAATGCACAAAAATATATCTTCTCGTGTGGAGAAGGTTATATTGGTGGTATCTTCCCTCCCCATTATCTTCCTCATAATAAGGTAGTGGTTAATGCTTTTGATGCATTAAAATTCTCTGTAGAGTTTTCTGACCCCTTTCATTTGAATAAGGCTTTGTCAAAATATTCTAACCAGCTAGGAAGGGACTTGGCAGATAGATTTAGGGAGAAGTTTTATTATATATCCTTTCTTCTTTTTCATAGTCGTAAACATGCAGCTTCTTCATTGCAAAGAAATCCAAGACAGGGGAATACTCAAGCTCCAGAAGGCTCCAGTTTGTTGAAGGAGGAAGCAGGGATTGAAAATCAGGAGGACACTAGGTACGAATTCATGCAGATGGAGGAGTAAAGGAAAATGTTTTATTATTTGCAGATTATGTACATGCAAATTATGTAATCAGGGTATAGGTTTATACTTTTAGGCAGATAAATTTTGGTATGGTTGTATGACTGATAACAGTCAACATTTTGTAATTAGAAGCACTACTTTTTTGGGCCAAAACCAGAGGTTTTCTCACTGGCTCTTTCCTGCCGATATGCCCTTTGAGCCAATAAAATGTATACTATATTACAAAGAATAAATATATATATAGTGGCTTGCCACTTTTGTTTAAAAAAAAAAAAACATTTTAAGTGAATTTTTGGCTAAGGCTTGGGGATGCCTAATTTGATCAAATAATGTTTAAGTGAAAAATATTTCCTATGCAAAAGTGGATGAATTTATAAGGGGAATATTTAAGTTGCATGTAATGTTTTAATAAAGTGGAATTTTTGCTAAAGTAAAATGGACACCTTGCTTGGAGAAAGTATTTACAAATTATAAAGTCATTTCACTTAAATATTTGGATGCCCACTTTATGAGGTATTTTTCATTTTAATAAAGTATTATCTCCCTCATGTGTCTGGATGACTTGGAGAAGATAGAATAAATGAAATGCAAATGAAGATTAAAAGGTGAATTTGAATGTGAATCTCATGTGGGTGCCCTAATTGGAGGGAAAAAAAATTGAATTGTTGGAGAAGCTTATCAATAAGAGTGTTGGGCTCTTTTTTTGGTATCCATTGCTTATCATAATGAAATGCTACTAAAATGATTTCAAACTTCTTGCTTCGAGGAAATCATACCTCCTAGCTAATATAATTTTCATGTTTAAGAGATAACACCTAGCTGATTTGAGACTGCTTCTTCATCAAAAGGTTGCAGATTGAGCTTCAAGTTGGTTATTTGCTTGGTATTTCATATTTTGGTGTTGCTAGTTTGAGTTTGGCTATAGCAAACTTTCACTCATAGCTCCTTGCACATTTTTTTGGTGTTTTTGGGTATTGTTCCTATGCTTTAGTCTACCTTGGGCACCCCTCTTTGAAATTTTTCATATTTTTTGGAGGTGTCTTGGATTTTATCATTCTAGTCAACAATTTTTGGAGGTTGTACCTTCTTTGAGGTTGCATTGGGAAGTGTGCATAAATTAATCACTATTGTTTGGAGGAGTTTCTTTGCTTGGTCTTGGTTTCCCAACTCCTAGCTCTCATTTTCATTTAGTTTCACATCATTCGAAGGTGTTTTGATGAATTTATGAGCATTTTGGTGATTCTAGGGCTTGTTGGTTCTGATAGCTGCAATTTTACAAAAGACTTGATATTTTAGTCATTTTTTCTATATTTCATATGTTGGATAACTTGTACTTGTTTTGAGTTCATTTCCTAACATTTTGGAGATCATTGGTTATCTATATCTCATTATATTTGCAAGTCATTCACCATATTGTATCATTAAATCAGTAGTACTAATAATCTCTTTATTTTTTTCACTTACTTTTTGCATTTCCCACTATAGTGGAAGAGACAGGCCTCATCGTCTATTTTATTTACAACACTTTACTTTTTTTGTATTGCCTTCTGAAAAGTGGAAGGGTTCGACTAGCCACCTAGACATTTATTTTCAATACATTGTATTACACCCCTGTTGAATAAGTGGTCAACTTGCATCTCACATATTGTTGATCGGTTGAGTTGTCTTGCATGTTTATTTTTTGTAATACACTCCCACTGAGTAAGTGGTCGAGTTTGCATCTCATTTCCTTCTGATCAACTGAGCCATCTCTCATTGTAATTTCTAGTAGTTTTTGTTTTATAAGCTAACGACCCCCTTTCAATAGTATGCTCTCACCTTGCCCACACTAGGATCTTGGCTAATAAGAAAGAGAAATGGTTCTTTTCAGTTGGTTTATGATTTCTCTAATATTAACGAGTGAAACTGCTTGTGACAATTGAAAAAAATTATAAGGGGTTCATTTCAGTGGTATCAGAGCCAAGATCTTAACATCTTGTGAAAACATTCAATGATTCAATTGTCAGATGAGTGACAGAGATATCATATACTACATACAAAGAGAGATGACTACAGAGAAGTCTATATCAAAGTTGATATATGAATTGACCACACTTATGAGAGATCCTAACACTAAAGGGGCATACTCATGGATTGCTGCAAAATATAAATGTTTGGATGGGAAGGCTACCTTGACATGTGAAGGATGTGTGGTAGAGCCTAAAAACAATCCCTTAGATGTGCATGTGATTGGTAGTGATGAAGATCTTTTTTCCAATAAGAGCAAAACAGTAGTCTTGAATCCTAATTTGGATTCATCCAATGAAGGTCTTGAGACTAATGACTTCACAGAAGATGATGGTAGAAATGTTGTGTGGGATGAGTTCACCGAAGAAGAGAAAGATGAAGGTAATACTAGTGGTGTCTTTGAATCTATTTATGACTACTTTCATAGTGATGATGTTTATGATGATCCAGATGAGTTCATAACCAATCATGTTGAAGAGTTGGTGATAGATAATTTCCCTCTTGTCAATGTCCAAACTCCCTAAGAGTTTTCACATGAAGAGTTCATGAAAAGTAACCAAGAATGGATCCTTGTTATGCATGGGGCTTCTAATGATGAAATCAGTAACACACCTACTCACGATAGGCTCATTGAAGAAAATAATGATAAAGTATTCAAAATAGCTAGCTTTGGTGATTCTTTATTTCAATACAATGATAGTAACATGGATGGTTTTGAAGTGGTGTTGAAGAGTGGTGAGGCTCCCAAACTTGTGGGCACTCTGGTTTCTTCCATGATGATTTATCCTTTGATAACTACTAGAAAAGAAAAAAGGTTGGACCTACTGATGCTTCTGTTGTTGGGGTAAAGTGTTGGTTATAGGCAGTGCTAGTGAGAAGGATATTGCTAAAGGTAAGGTTTTGATTGAAGAGGTAAAAACTGGTGGGCCTAGTGTTAGAACCAAAAATAGAATGAAAACTCAGGTTGGGGCCTCTGGGATGGAGGTGGCTGATACTGTGCACGATGTGCAAAAGATGGTTGATACTGAAATGGAAGCTATTGAGACCCTGAAGAATATGCAGTACATTTGGCTGGCTTCTTTTTGGCTATTTTTTGACTGATGGTTTTCTTTCACTGGGCTTATTGCTTCTTGTTGTTGTTATCTTTCTTTTCAGCTACTCTCTTTTGTAAAGGGTTATGGGCCCCTTCAAAACCTATTTTTTTACCTTTAATCAAAACCTGGATGGTTTTGGGTTTTACCTTCAAATAAAGACACTGGAGAAAGATAGCTATGAATATATCAGTTTAAGTGAGTTGGGAGGTGACTTGTTCAAATATTAAACACTCTAAGAAAGTCACAATGAATGTTGGAAACAAGCTACACTAAGAGGGGGGTGAATTAGTGTTGTGCAAAAATTAACTTTATTAACCTTTATCTTTAAAGCACTTGTAACATTCAACCAAAATGCATGAACAAGAAGACAAAAATCATAACACCATAACACAAGAATTTTTATGGAAACCCTATTAGTGGAAAACCACAGTGGATGGCCAATCCACAATATGATCTGAGTATACTCAAATGAAGTTTTCAATATGGGGAATGCACTTGCATTCAAGCACACTACCTAGAGCTAACCGCTCAGAGAAGATTCATTGTCTTACAAAGAAAGCTAGATTAAAACCATCTGAGAATTTGAACTAAGAAAATAACATCTACATATGCTTGATTATAGTTTCGGTTAGGCTCAATACTTGATCTTTTGTCCTTTTGACTGATTCTTCACTTCCACTCTATTCTACTCAGACTCACAACACAAATCCTTTATGCACAAGTGAAACTGTGCATTATCACTCTTCTTCTCTACTCTTATTCACAATTCACATCAACACACTTTATGCACTTCTAAAAATGATGTGAACGATCTCATATATATATTTACAACTAAGAATTAATTTCCCATATGTCGGCATCAATAGAACACAACAATATTTACAACTATCGGCTCAAATCATGAGTAAAGTATAATGCACATCCATAATGGTCGACCACAACTTAGCTAGGACCAAAACAAAGATGCTCAAACACAAACATACTTGAACAATTACTTCCCAAACATCCACGACATGATACATTCACGAAGTTGGCTCTATTACTGATAAATAAGAGAATTAGCCAACCAAATCTTCTAACTCACACACAGATCAATACGAGGCACTAAGATTCATAGATAACAAAAGGTATACATCAATCAACCTTCCCTCAGATACACAACACAAAATATTAACAAGAAATCTTCATGTAAATCGATGAACATAAAATGACCAGATGCTCTATTCTTCCTTAACTGCTTGCAATCTTGCTATCAGTGTGATCAAATGATGATTCGTAGATCCAATCACCGACTAGGGTTTCCATCAATGAAAACACTAAAATATATTCGCAATGTCTCTTGCAAACAATGAAAACTTCCATTTTGATCAAAACAATCAGCCCCTAAGCATTTGGGATCCGGTTGTGAAGCCACCTAGCAAAGAGATGGACCTGTGTGGGATGAATTTCCCTTTGATCCAGATGATGAAAGAGAATTTGATGATGATTATATATCAGAAAGAAAGGAGACATTATGCTTGAGTTTTGGGCTGCTTTCAAGTTTGATCAAAGTGACAGTGAGGTGAAAGCATATTTTCAAGTCCATAAGGCTCCTAATATTGAAGATTTTGAAGGTGTTCTTAAACAAAAATCTTATTTATCAATGCATGAAGATGATTGTAAACAAAGGCACAAAGAATTTTTGGAGTCTAATTCTAATTATGATATTGAGTATCTTGAACTTGTTGGTGGTGGAAGACAACTGTCTTGGAGCAGCCATGAGGGCAACAATGACAAAAAACAAAGTTCTGATTTTTACTTACAGCCTATTGGCAATACATCACCTTTCCATATTCATGAATGGGAAGTTCATTGCAAGGTATCTACTGAAAATGAAGTGCAATGACTATCCCAATTTTATTGCACACATAGTTTGGTTGAAGAACTCTATTGGAAGGCTCAAATTGAAGAGATATGAAGAAGAGTTAAGGATGAAGTTGCTCTCCCTAATTTTCTATCTTTCAAAGACTTCTTGGAGGCTTTGAAATCAGCATACATAAACTTGATCAGAGATCATGATTATGCCTTCAAAAGTGCAAGGAAGACCATTGACACTTTCCAAGAAGAGGAGAGAAAGGTTGATGAGCTTACTCTTGAGCTTGAATCAACAAAGGACATGTTAGAAAATATTCAGTTGGCTCTAATGGAGGTAGAAGATCAACTTGTTGATTTCAAAATTTTCAAAGAGCAAGAGAATGAGTAGAGAGCTAATGAAATCAAGCAAGTAATTGGTGAGCTAGATAGTTTTCAAGAAGAGTTTGACTTGGGAATTTTTCCATGCAGATTAGAAGTTGCATGTGCAGATTTGGACCAATAAGTTGGGCTTGAATGTAAGAAAAGACAAGACTTCCATATTATGGATAATCTTCTCTTTGAAGTTAGTTCCAAGGCAATTTACGATAGTCCCATCTTTGAGTTTGAAGATGAAGCATTAAGTGACAATAGCATGGAATGTGATCCTAATGAAGATTCCAAACACTATATGGAATGTGGTTTCTAGCTTATTGATGATTTGCAAGAAAATGATGAGGGAGGTTTGATCCTTGCAAATGATAATATTCCAAGAAGTTTGTTTGATAAAGAATGCTTAAGCAAGATTGAGGATGCAATTTCCACTTGGGAGGTATTGAATCATAATGTTTTCAATGTCCCTGACATTAAAAGGTTGTCCAAACATAGTTTGGTAGCTGCTAGTAACTTTATTACAAAAGCAAGGAGAGAATATTTCAGACTTGTTACTCATGAAGTAGGGGAGAAAGGTGGACCAAAACATGGTTTTTGCATGCTTTTAAATCCATCCCTTTGGTTGAGAGATTTTTTAGCTCATGCTATTCTATTTTGGGAGTTGGATCTGAGGTCATCTATTGTTGAATATTTCATGGATTGGCTTCAAGGGTTCACTAGAGGAGACACCAATTTCTAGAGTATGCACTTGGTTCTTACAGGAACTTGGGGATGTGTTGAGTTTTCTTTTCAGTGTGTTGAAAATCATTCTCACTTAGGTATCCATGCTTGGAATCAACTTGGCTTGATGGAGGTTATTACATATGGAAAGAAGGACTTTTGGAGGCATAAGGATCAAATTATTAGTTTTTTTGGTGTTTTCCCTTTCTTTACTAGCCACTTGATGGTCTCATTTGTTCATCAACAAATGGATTGGAGAGAAATTTTGAGTATGGATTGGAGAGATGAATGGTTGGTTTCTCTTGGGAGTGATCCTTAGGTAAAATAGGGGAAGATTCTGAGACTTGAGATTGCTGATTGGAGATAGATCAACCACCTTACATGGGGAGTTACTCTCATTCAAGAGAGTTGGTTCATCACTTCTTGTCAAAGAGGTGATATTTTTCAGTTGGAGGTTGCTCTAGTGTGTTTTCTAGCCAGTTTGGAGGCATTATCTTGCAACTCAATGCTCATCTCACATGCTCACACTTGGAAATTACATTGGTGCTATTGTTTTTCCTTGTGTAGAGTACTAAAATCAGATTGTACTTCACTGATCCCAGTTTTGAACAGTAGTGATTATTTGTTTCTTCAAACCTATCCTCTTCTTAGATTTCATCTTATGGAGGTTTGTGATGTAAACTTTGATAGTTTACTCTCAAGGTTGGTTTAGGATAGTGAACTACCACATGCTTTGATTCATAATTTTGAGACTAATGGGGTTGGAACCGTGAGAGTTTTCTGTAGTCTTCATGGTTGTATCAGAATAGTTCAGGTGAGGCATAGCAGCTCCATATGGAGTCATGAGGATGAGTTTACTGAGCTCTTGCAAAGAATTGCTTTCCTCTTTGCAAGAAGATTTGGAGAAGTCACATATGTAGTTGTGGCTTTGTTTGATATGGAGATATGCTGAGGTGTTTGATTTTGAGTTGAGTGGACTATCTTTCCTATTGCCTAGGATGGTGATAGATAGTTGTATGGTTGGTATTATTGTCTTAGAATCTTTTGGGTGTGAGATGCTACATGGTGTTGACTTCAGTCCTTTCTGTCTATTTTTGGATGGTGTCATTTTGGAGTTACAAGGGAGGTTAGTGCAGTCTTGGCTTGATGTTTTCATTGATGTGATCAGAGTGGTGCAACATTAGCATGGTGGTTCCTTCTTGAGACAAAAATGGGACCTTGAGATTGTACTTGGTTTGGCATGGATTAGTTAAATTTTTTCTAGAGTTGTGGTGGCATTGCTTGAGGACAAACAATTTTGGGAAGGGCAGACTGTAATGTCCTCATTTGTAGCATCACACTTTCCAATGATTGGTAGCCTATCCTCGGATTCCCATAGGCTAGTCGGTGGTAGAATTAGGGTTTCTGATTGCTTGGAGGTTTCTTTTATGAATTTGAGGGCTTGGATGTTGGAGTTTTGTAGTTTGGATTCTAGATTCCTTTTGGGTTTTTAGAGAGCTTCGCAATGGTGTGACATGCAACTGCAATAGATGAATTTTTTGGACTTACTATTTTTAGTAAGTATGATGGTTGTTTAGATTGTGGTTAAAATGAGTTTGGAACAACTTACTATTTTTAGCAGTATCCTATTTTTAGTAAGTTCTATTTTTAGAACTGTTATTTTTAGCAGGATTTATGCAGTTCAGTTCAATGGTTATATCTACCAAGTCAGTTTGAGCAGTTTGGTCTCCAACACCCTTGGTGCTATTTTTGGAAGTGTTTCAACAACTTGGTATTATGGCTATTTCTAGTAGGGCAGTATATTTATTTGGTCTCCAGCTCTTGAGGTGATTATTTTGGAAAGTTTGATAGTTGATGAAAATAACATTTTAAGTTTTTGGCTAAGGCTTGGGGGTGCCTAATTTGATGAAATAATGTTTATGAAAAATATTTCCTATGCAAAAGTGGATGAATTTATAAGGGGAATATTTAAGTTGCAAGTAATGTTTTAATAAAGTGGAATTTTGGCTAAATTAAAATGGACACCCAGCTTGGAGAAAGTATTTGCAAGTTATAAAGTCATTTCACTTAAATATTTGGATGCCTAATTTATGAGGTATTTTTCATTTTAATAAATTATTATATCCCTCATGTATTTGGATGACTTGGAGAAGAGGGAATAAATGAAATGCAAATAAAGATTGAAAGGTGGATTTGAATGTGAATCTCATGTGGGCACACTAATTGGAGGGAAATAGATTTGAATTGTTGGAGAAGCTTATAAGTAAGAGTGTTGGGCTCTTTGTTTGGCATCCATTGCTCATAATGAAATGTTATTGAAATGATTTCAGAATTCTTGCTTCGAGGAAAGCATACCTCCTAGCTAATATCAGTTTTGTGCTTGAGAGATAACACCTAGATGATTTGAGATTGCTTCTTCATCTAGAGGTTGATGATTGAGCTTCAAGCTGGTTATTTGATAGGTATTTCACATTTTGGTGTTGCTAGTTCGAGTTTGATTGTAACAAACTTTCACTCATAGCTCCTTGTACAATTTTTTGGTGGTTCTAGTTATTGGTCCTATGCTTTAGTCTACCTTGGGTGCCCCTCTTTGCAAGTTTTTAGATTTTTTGGAGGTGTCTTGGAATTTATCTTGTTGGTCGACCATTTTTGGAGGTTGTACCTTCTTTGAGGATACATTGGGAAGCATGCATAAATTAATCACTTCTATTTGGAGGAGTTTATTGGCTTGGTCTTGGTCGCCTAGCTCCTAGCTCTCATTTGCATTCAATTTCACATCATTCAGAGGTATTTTGACAAAGTTACGAGTGTTTTGATGATTCTAGGGCTTTTTGGTATGAATTTTCTGATTGCTACAATTTTATAACATACCTAATATTTCAGTCATTTTTGCTATATTTCATATGCTAGATAGCTTGTACTTGTTTGGAGTTCATTTCCTAACATTCTGGAGATCATTGGTTATCCATATCGCATTGTATTTGTAGATTGTTCACCATATTGTATCATTGAATCAGTAGTACTGATCAACTCTTTATTTTTTGCACTTACTTTTTGTATTTCTCACTATAGTGGAAGAGACAGGCCTCACCATCTATTTTACAACACTTTACTTTTTTTGTATTTCTCGCTGAAAAGTGGAAGGGGTCGGCTACCCGCCCAGACATTCACTTTCAATACTTTGTATTACACTCCTGCTGAATAAGTGGTCGAGTTGCATCTCACATATTGTTGATCGGCTAAGCCATCTTGCATGTTCATTTCTTGTAATACACTCCCACTGAATAAGTGGTTGATTTTTCATCTCATTTCATTCTGATCGGCTGAGCTGTCTCTCATTATACTTTCCAACAATTTCTATTTTACAAGCTAACGATCCCCTTTTGATAGTATGCTCTCACCTTGCCCACACTAGGATCTGGGTTGATCAGAAAGAGAGAAGGTTCCTTTTATTTGTTTTATGATTTCTCTAACATTAACGGGTGAAACTTCTTGTGAAAATTGAAAAAAATTGTAAGGGGGTCATTTCAAGCCATGGCCTCATATGTCTCCATGGTTTGATGATGTACAACAACTTTACTGTTCCTGACATATCCAATATATGAAGGGCTGAGATCATAGCATGGTTGAGCGGTACCTTCTTGACGGAGTGGCCAAATAGTTTGGTGTTGTACAAGATAGGCCCGATGATGCATACAGGGCTATTCTTGTGAGATCTACTAGAGAGGTTCCCACTTGGGGACTGGTGATTTTGGCACCAAAGGTCGTTGAGAGTTTTCACAAGTTGGTTGCCCAGCCTTGCACATATGATCAGGGATAGGCAGATGCTCAGATGATGCTTGTGTATGATGTGTGGTTTGTGCCACAAGGATGACTTACAGATCTAGCAAGGGCTCCTCCTTAAGGGAGGCCATGAGGCAGAGGTGTCAAAGGCAAAGGACATGAAGGCCAGGATGGCCATGATGGATAGATTTTGTGGTCTCCCCCAGTTGGAAAACAACCTCCTCAGTAGCCTCCAATAGTGAAGAAGCAACTAGTGCCACCACCACCACTAGATGTCAGTGATGCATAGATACAATAGCTACAAAAATAGGTGTAGGCTTTGACAGGTGAGAGAGACCAAGCTTGCCAACAAATTTTGGTTGTGACTGGTGAGTGAGACCAAGATTGACAACAGGTGGTTGCAATGACATCCGAGAGGGATGCAACTCTTCAGAGAGTTTAGGTTGTTACTGGGGAGAGAGACCAAGAGGTTTCCAAATGACAACAAATAGAGGCTATGGTATCAACCACACATGTTCAGACTGTTTTGGCTAGATTGTATCAAGAGGATATTATGTACGCTATGTATTACAAGAAACACTATCATAGGGATGTTCCGATGGCTCTTCAACAACCTGATTTTTCACATTGTAGTGATGCACATCCTCATGTCAACGATCAGCCTGAGCAATAGGCTAGAGAGGGTAGCAGCCACCAGGGCTAGCATTTTTGATGTATAGAAACTTTTTTATTTTTCCCCATTCTTTATATTGATACACATTCATGGGCTCCTTTTTGATAGCCTCATGGATATTATACTTATTATCGATATACATACACTGATCCAAATTTTGTACCATGACACATTTTTTGATATATATATGATACATATACGAATGATTCATGTTATGATGCGTTGATTTTATTTCATGTATGGATGCATATGAAATGAATGCTTAAATATGATCATGTATGAATGTATTTACTTTTAGGCCAATGTGATATGCGATGATATGATATGGATGGATGTTTATAATATGTAGATGTTATGGATGTATTTAATTTTGTATATTTTCTATTCATGTTATGATGATGAATGCATATAGATGGATAAATGAAAATTCTTATGATATGCAATGATTTAAGATGCTTAGAATAAAAAATATATATTATTCATCACAACTCAAATGATAATGTAGAATGTGTGATGTGATATGCAAATGATTATGAGATACATGTATGCTGATTTTTTGTTGATGCAGGGTGGATGCATTGATAATGTTTTTGAGTGTCATGATATTAGGTTAGTGTGGAGATAATACAGAAGAATAAAGAATGAATAACCATTGCCAATGATGATTGCTTCAAATTATCCAACAAGTCCATGATCCATCGAGACTTTATTAGAGATGGAAAAGAGACAATGCAAAAGAATGCAGGATGAAATGTTGGATGGGTGCTCATAGTTCAGGATTTTGATTTTCTATCCTTCCTTATTGTTTGATATAACACATAGATATGATGCATCAAGGTATTGATAACTGGGATGATATTGTGTCTAGTGTAATGGACTTTGAATCAACAAGCAGATAGGATAATTCTTGCTCATACCTTGACATACGAAAATGTTGTTGGAATGTAAGTTAGAAGTTTAGAACATATTGGACCAAAGCATACACGATAGTCAACAACATACTCCAAACAACCTTCCTATACACAAAAAATAAAGTATGCACCAAGATTATCTTACAAGAGTATCCACAAATACATCAAATGAAAGATAATGATTGATTCCCCATTCCTTTCTCTCTAAATAATTTTAGATAGTTATCATCAAGAGGTCCTTGGAATGGTTCATTAAGATAAATCATAAGAAAATATCACAAACAATATGTCGGTGTTATTTATAGCTCCTACCTAGTTGAAGTTTAGCTTAGGTGATATCTAATGTTGATGCCCATTACAGGAAGGATGCATCCTAAAATATGTTGATCAGAGGGTTGTTTGATGTTGGGATAATGATGCTAAGATGAGTTATTGATATAAACTTCATTGACACATTTACCTATGATTTAGACTTTTGAGTTTGCACTTTACAACTTTCCATTTTTTTTTTCTACTTGTTTCGCCAAAGGGTGAAGGTGATGATCATTTATTATGGGTGAAAGCGAGATGAGATGGATGGAATTTTGGATTTTCTGAAATATTTTGATTTTTTATGGTATTTTGAAATGTTTTGAGGTTGTTTTTGGTCTTTTTCGAAAGTTTATATGAATGTTTAGGTTTTTTCAATTTTATGAGGTTGTTTAGGGTTTTCTAAAATTTTGAGGCTTTTTAGGTCTTTTGAACGTTTTTTTTTTTTTTTTTTTGTGTTTTCTATTTTTTGAATGTTTTGGGTTTTCTGAATATCTGGATGTTTTGGAGTTTTCTAAAATATTTAGATGTTTTGGGCTTTTTTGGAATATTTGGATGTGTTGGGGTTTTCTAAAATATTTGGATGTTTTGGGGTTTTTTGAAATTTTTAGATGTTTTGGGGTTTTCTGAATTTTTGAGTTTCGACCAAGAACCTAACCTAAAGAACTATCCTAGGGGCCTCGAGGGCTAATCAAAGATTAGCCTTTCCTATGTTATACATGCAGAGACCATGTAGTTTTATTGACTTGACCCATTTTATAGGACAAAGATATGAACAGATAAGAGACAATAGCTAATTACAAGGGACCACTAAAGGACTAACCTAGGGTGTCTTGGGGGTGCATCAATGATGGCCTTGCCTATGTTCAAGCTCAGAGACAACATAGTTCGACACAAGTCATTATTTTTTGGATTTTCGACGTTTGACCTTTTTATGGATTTTGATGTTTTCTAGATGTTTTGGATTTTTCCTTTCAATTTTTTGAATGTTTTTGGATTTTCTAGATAATATTTTACGAATGTTTTTGGTGTTTTATGATAAGATTTCCCATGACCTCAAGATATATAAGAACCTAATTGTGATGCATAAGGAAATTCCCCCAGTGATATGTTATCCTACTTCAATAAAGGGAGGACAAACTAGCCTTGGGATATGCCAAGTAGTGCTAAAGAGTTCATGACACCTTATAGTGATAAGCCATGATAAGGATGAAGATGGGGGAGAATGGCGATGCAAAGAATGATAGGTCAAATGAGCCAAAGAATGGATGGAGATACCTTATTTACATGAGGTGCCTATTTTACAGGCTTTCACCAATGTACTCGGCCAAAGTGCCATCGAAGTGGTTTTCACTAGAGGACGATTTTTTTTCTTTACTTTTTTTTCAATCCTTTTTCTCATTTTTTTATGATTTTGATAATTTTTGATTTTTTTGTATTTTTTGATTTACACCTTTCATGTTTAGGCATAATTTTTTTTGAGATGCAAGTTGTTGATTGGCTCCTGTAAGGTATCACCCTCAGGGGTTGACAATTGGTATGCTCTTGATTTGTAGCTTGCTGTGATGACAAAGGGACCCAACTAGTTTAGCTCAAACTTTATTTTGTTGTCTTGATCTGGAAGGTTCTTCCGATTTTGCTTTAAGACAAGATCCCCTACTTGGAATGACTAAACTTTGATTCTCTTCTTATAGCTTTGTTTTAGTCATTTTTGATACACTTGCAAATGATTGAGGGTGTCAAGATGATGTTCATCCAAAAATTCTAGCTCATTCAATCGAGACACTTTGTACTCTTCCTCAGTTATCAGATTCTTTAGTGATACTCATAATGAGGGAGCTCAACCTTAGTAGGAAAGATGGATTCTAATCCATAGTCCAAGGAAAAAGGGGTTTCTCATGTAGATGTGCGAATAATGGTTTAATAAGCCTAAAGAATGGGATTTAGTTGTACATGCCAGTCACGACTAGCTTCCTTAACTATTTTCTTTAGGATTTTTAGGATAGTTTTGTTTGTTGCTTCTACTTGGCCATTTCCGTGGGGATAATATGGTGTAGAGAACTGGTGTTGGATATTGAATCCCTGGCACAACTCTTTCACATCCTGATTTTTTAATGGGGTTCCATTGTCTAAGATGATGGTTTTGTTGGATGTTGTGGTTGTATTGATGATATGTGGTTTTCATTGATGTCAACACTATTAGCATTAATATCTTTAAGATTGTATATGCCGAATATATTGA
>VCHN02003568.1:0-13867 GCA_007115665.2 Sequoiadendron giganteum
TGATAATTAATAGTGGAAGCATAAATCAACAACCCATCAGAGACACATGAACACCAAGATTTTCATACGTGGAAAACCTGTTAGGGGAAAAGCCACAGTGGATGTTAGTCCACAAGATTATAACCTGTTAGAAGTATAATGAAAGAAATAAATAGGGTATGCACATGCATTCAGGCACACTTCCTAGAGCTCACTACTAAAGGGAAGGCTCATTGCCTTACATAGGACAATCAGATTAAAGCCATCTGATGAGGTTGAACTGAGAAATTAGCTTCTACAAAAGCTTGATGACACTTCCAGTTAGGCAAATAAAAACTTCTACACACTCTACTCAAACTCTTTCCTCTACTCTTCTCTTGTATTTGATTGGCACATATATTTCTCATACATACACCGATCATACATTTAAAATGAAGAGATAAAATCCCTTTCTATATATCTACGCTATAAAAATTTACATCCAACAACTCTCGTTGGTCAAGGGCATAAGAAAAATTACAATGGGCATAATGCATGAACCGTCTTGATGCACACCAGCTAAAGTGGAGTCACAACATAGTGAGGGACCTAAATCAACATCCTTAATTTCAAACAATAAAATATTAATCTGTATAGATCCGCAACATGTTACCACCATCATGTTGGCCAAGAACATGAAAACTCGAGCACACATCAGAAAAATCTCTGATCACGATCACACCAAACAATACAGACGTACAAAAAAAAAAGAGAATGATCTAGAATCATCCACTAACATCCACGAGAACATGTGGAACAATGAAATTTCTAAATTTCATCTCTTCTTCAAAAACACTGCTATGGTAACAAAGTGACTATGGGAACACCAAAACTTCTGTTCCTCAATTCTTGATGGTACCATTGAAACTTCGAACTTATTAGATGGGCTCCGACAGCAAACCCTTTGGTATTGCAACACATAAAAATCAACGTAAAAAACTTATCACCACTTGGATCTTCACAACATCACAAACTACCTAAAATATATTTATTACAATTTTCTCAATATCCTCGACATATACAGACTTCAAAATCACCAATGTTAATAGTGTCGACATCAGCCAATAACCATATCGAGGAAACACAACCAAAAATCCAAAAATCTTACTAAAATCTCCCTTTCAAATAACTCTTAGCTCACTCAAGAATATCTCAAACTAACTAAAACAATAGAATGCAATTATATGTGTGTCCCAATGAAATTGATATTCACCCCAATTTCCTATAGAATTATGAGACTTCTGACCTATACTCAAAGCTATGTTTATTCTAATTGGTGGGAATTTTTTTAAAACTGTTACCCATCAAAATAGGGCCTCAGAGTGTAATAAAACAAAGGAACATCAAAATTCAGAAATCAAGTACCGAGGTGAGAGATAAGCAATTAGGCTGGTGTCTAGCTTAAACATGAATTATTCTACAGCACACTTGGTCTTCATCATCCTTTGGATAGTACTGGTAATTTAGACTTATAATCATAATGTAACCCAGTATCATATTTTGTGCCACTATATTTCTTTCCATCATGCATTTTGATGTTGTTTAGTTTAGGTAAGTCATTGACTAAATGCCATTCAAATATCTCATAGATTTGACGAAGTGTTCTAACTTTTCCATACACTTTAAGTATTCTCTACGGGTATTTTTATTGTTAGCTATGTTTGAAGGTATTACCTTGTTGTTGTGCCACATTCCCTCTTGGATGTGTTTATTCATTAATTGTTACAAATTCCTTGTCCTTAATATAATGGTTTATTGCATTGAATATATTTTATACCTTGCTTATTATTACATAAGTTAGCTATGGTGGTTCAAAAGGAATTTTTGCTGATATAATCTCCTAGTTCTATATATATGGTACACATATTTGGTAATATATACAAGAGTATGCATATGTGTATATATATTAACATATATATAATTATTAATCAAATTTTCCATAAAATGCATTGTCATCATTAGAGGTACATATACAAATAATTATTTATGTACTTGTAAATGTATATACATATAAATACATGTTACTTTTCCTTATGTTTATTCAATCATTATATGTCATCTGAGTATATATAATCCAAAGGAATTACATATATTAATACATATATGTACGTATGTAATTATAAAATATGTACCTATATACATATACATATTAATATTAATATATACAAGTATGCCATTATCTAATATTAAATAATATTATTCATATATATTCATCTTCATTGATGAGTACATACACAAAATTTGTACATATATACATGTCATAAACATGAAACTCATATCAATATGCATAGTCTGTAATAATATGCATTAGTTACCATTCATACACATACACATACACGTGTATAAATTTGATGAATACAATTGTTGACATAGATAAAAATATGAACACGTGAAGAAGGACTTTCTCACATATTCAAATCATGATCATTCAAAAGAAAAACCACAAACCCTCACAAAATGTTCCCAATCCAAGACCAATTCAAATCATTTTCAAACTATGACCAAGGGTACACTTACTTGATTCCCAAGCTACTGAATTGACTTAACCAACTAAAAGTGAGTGTGTGTAAGCTCAGTTAGGTTTTATTAAGGGTTAACTGACCAATCACTTCTCGTGAGTGATACTTCCCCTCCCTCCCAGAGGTGTAAAGCTATACCTACATCCAAGTTAGAACATTTTTAATGGTAGTTAAATGTTCACTTGAAATCCACTTACATTTTAAAACATTTCTAGCAACAAAACATTAGAATTTTCATATTGCAATACATAGCATTCCATCAATTTAAAACATATTCATTATTTTTAAATCATCAACATCTTATTGCATATTCACATATTTCATTCACCTAACAAACATATTAAAGTCACAATTTACATTTAGCAACATTTTTACTCATAATAGTAAAGTAACTTGGTAACTATGAAATGAGATGTAATAAGAACATCTTAGAGAAATAAAACCAAACCATTGACGCATTCCTTAATATCACCTTGCCTATCCCTCACTCAAACCCTATTATCTCTCTCATTTGTGAGGATGATATGATACAAGAAGATACAAGCATAGATAATTATGAAAACCATGATTTTTATTCTCCTAATACCTCTCCTATTGGTGACGAAGGTGTGTTGGTGAAAGAAGATGCAATCATTGAGAATCGTGAAAGACTTGTTTTTCCCTCTCCTTATTCCACTTGGGAAGATATTATGACACAAGAAGATGAGATCATTGACACATTTCTTAACATTACTTTACCTAGTCTCCATTTATCTCTCAAGAACCCTCTTGTGAGAATACTTTAGTGAAAGAGGATGCAATTGTGGACAATCATGACAATCACATTTTTCCTTCTACCAAAATCTATCTTATTTGTGAAGAAGATATTTTGGAGATAAAAGATCCAATGATTGAGAGCTATGATAATCCTATTTATTTCTCTTCTCCTACCTCTCTTACTTGGGAAGACATTATAGGACATGTAATTATAGATAACCATTACAATATAATTTTTTCTTCTCCTAATATATCTCCTAGTTGTGAAGAAGATAGTTTGGTGTTAGAAGATACACTCATTGAGAGCTATAAGATTCTTTTTTCTCCCTTTCTGAATGCTCCTACCATTTGTAAAGATCTATTACAATGAAAGGATCCAATCATTGGTAAGCATGAAAATTATTTCTTTTATTCTCTTGATGCCTCCCATATTTGTGATGGAGTTATCTTACAAAATCTAACCATGGAATTTGATCAACATTTTGTTTTCTCCTCTCCTAAAATCTCTCCTACTAGGGAAGATATCATGGTGCAAGAAAATGATAGAATTAATACATGTCTTTCAAACAATAGTAATGTGGCTTCCTTACATGAATATGATGAAGTGACATTAGATTCTCCTTCACTAAGAGATCATGAAAATAAGGATAATTCTTTTGAGGTTATGCACATTAGATATCCCTTGAAGTGATCTCTTGAGCCACTTCTTATCTTATATCCACCCTTACATCAACAAGTTCAAAACAAACTTGTACTTACCCTAAGACCACATCAAAATAATGTTTTGTAGCAATTGAGTTGTAATACTGTTGCTCACACATGTAATACAAGGAACAATATGTAACCACAAAATACTCCCACTTCATTACCATTGCCTCAACCTATTGTGTCTAGTGTTCCTCATTTACCTCACATAGTGGAAAGGAGTATGATCTTGTTGAACAACTTAAGAATACTCCTGCTAAGATAGCCTTATGGGATCTTATTCAAGCCTCACCTAGCTACCATAGTATGTTTCAAATATACTTACAACAAGGTGTGGTTCCTCCTAATATAAATCCACATGATATGGAAGTCCTATCTCAAGAAATGAATGTGGTTAATCTAGACATTTTTTTCACCAAAGTGAGTTACCCTCCTTGGAAGTTCAAAAAAGAAATGAAGCTTTCATGATCATAGTCATTATTAATAGAAAAGGAATAAAGAGAACCCTTTTTGATAATGGTTCAACCCTTAATGTGTGTAGTGTGAAGCTTTTGGATAAGATTATAATCGATAAGAATAAGATTGAACCTGACTTGTTTTCCATTCATGGATTTGATAACATAGGAAAATAACTGCTTGGCATGATCACATTACTTGTTACTATTGGAAAGGCCACATTGAAAACTACTATCCATGTTATGACTCATGATATTACATATAATATTCTTTTAGGTAGACCATGGATTCATCAAATGCATGTGATGCCTTGGAATCTTCATCATATAATGAAGTATGTCTACAAAAACAAAGCATATACAATCAAAGTTGATCCTGAGCCTTATAGTGTTTTACAACTTGAAAAGGACAAGGAAAATCCTTTGAAATCATTGACACCAACTACACAAGTGGAACCTGTGCAAGAGAAATACAAAGAAAAACATATTGAGGAAGTCACTAAGCTATTGGAAGATGATTGAGATTCCTTGGATTTAACACCTACATTCATGGACGAATACAAGATCACAAAAAAAGAGTTTGAAAATGGAAAATAAAAAGAGGTAATGTCAACAAAAATTTGGAAGAACCATCAAAAGAATCCACTTCAACCACTTTAGGAGAAGAAATAAATAACACAAAAAACTTTTATGAAGTTGCTTACAAACAACCAATAAATCTAAAAGAAATGAAAAATATTTATGAAAAAGGTTATGAACTTATGAAGCAAATTGGTTATAGCGGAAAAGGATGTGGTGCTAGAGAACAAGGTATCCATGTCCCTATAGAGCCTAACACACAAGAAATAACTAGTGGTCTCAGTTATTGTCCTTCAAAAGAAATGAAAGTATCAAAAAATAATTCACTCAACATCAACACTCTTACAAAAGATTCTTCCAAGACAACCTTAACTTTGGTGCATCCTAAATTGATAAATACTATATGTGGGAATATATCATTAGATATGCATCATGTTGATACTTTTTCTACTCATTATAATTAATAAAATTAGTTGTTTCTCCTTTTCATGTGGTAGTTGTATTATCATAGCATATTCACTACAATACATGAGGGTATAAACTTGGCTTTATGCAATCATATTTTCTATTTGCAAGGAGTAGCATATCATCATCCATTTTTAGCTCAATATTTCCCTTGGGGGGAAATGGGTTCAATAGCCTTGTCCTAGTATGGCACTTGTCATTGCCTCTTTTGGCTAGTTGACTACCTTCCATTTATATATCAGAGAAATCTTGGGAAGCGAGTGACCTACTATAGGTTGAATCTCATGTGCCTTACTAGTATTTTCTCTTTATTTTATTTTGTGTGTTTCCTTGTGTGGTTGTATGTGCATAATGTGGTCCCCCATACTATTATGTTTGATGCATCTCTCTCTTCATTTTCATTCCTTTATTTGTACCTATATTCTTCTATATGTCATAAAAATTCATCTTTTCATTTGACTTGTGTTTTCCTTTTGGGGATGAAACAAGGCATTGAGACATTTAGGTCTCTTCCATGTTGACCCAAAATATTTTTCTTTGTTTTCTCTCTCTATGTGGCATTCTTCCTGTTCTACAAGTATTTGGGGAATGATGGCATTTTTGAGCTCTATAAAAAAATCATAGCAAAGAAATACTAACCCTGAATCTGTGGATCCCTTATGTGTTTTTGGATTTCATTTTGGGGGCAACCCCTTTTCATGATGTAGCCTCATTTGGAAACATATGACTTAGCATAGGGATTTTTGAGTAAGCTCTCATTTACTACTTTAAAGAAATTTCTCACAACAATGGTGTAGTAGTTCCTTTAAAGTGGGGGCATACATTGGCATTATTATTTTGAAAATTTTGACATCCTCACATTTCTTTGTGCAATTTTATTTTTGCTTGTGATGCATCCTTTTCTTGTGGTGTCATTGGGTTTGATGTCCTTTGAGAGAATCATATTTCTTAGCATATGAATTTCCTCTTAGTGGTGATGCTACGTGTTGCATTCCCTAATTTGTGGATCATTTATTCTTTTACCTGTCCTCTTTTGGTGACATTAGGCATGATGATCCCTAAGAAGAGACCTCATGAACTAAGCAAATTCCATTTGAACAAACCTTTATTTGCATTTTGTTTATAAGTGTTTAGCATAAGACAACCTGTTAACCTTTTGAAGCTCAAATTTTTTGTTTAGTTGTGTAGCACCCTATCAGAGCTATCGAAAGAATAGATTTGGTATGGTTATTATAATGAGATCCCATAGACCTGGCATTATTTTCACACTAAGCCACTATCTTGGCCTAGTGGATGGCCTGAGGTTTCATTAGCCCACAGTGAGTGTGAATTGTTGTTTGCATAGTGTAAATTGAGTTCTTCTTGTGAAAATTTTGGACAAACAACCAAGACATGTTCCACATCACGTTGGACAATAGAAGCTTGATCCACCCCCTTCCCTAGATAAATAGTCAAGACATGTTCCACATCACGTTGGATAGTCGAAGTTTGATCCACCTCCCTTTCCTTAGGTCTTCGATGTTGTATAATTAATTATATTTGTCATTGCTTCATACATATGTGTCTTGAATGTCTACTTTAGTGTGAGTTTGTCATGGGGTCATCCTCTCACTAAAGTGGGAGCTAAATGTAGTGTAGGAAAAAGTATCCCTTTTTCACACTTAATTTTGGAACTAATATTCAAATGAACTAAATTATGCCTTAATTTAATGTTGTAATATGTATTTTACATATTCACATTAATTTTAGGGCCCTATTAATTAAAATAGACTTAATTATGCCTTAATGTGGTGTTGTAAAGTGTACCCATTTACACTTTCACACTTATTTAGGGCTTCATTAATTAATTGAGGTTAATTTTCCTTAATTGGACCCTTTAATTCAAATCCAAGCCTAATTAATTACATTTTCCAAAGAGGAAAACCTGACATTCATTAATTCCATAACACTTTTCATTGAGCAATGTGTGTCCTAGGTAAGTGACCTAGGACCCATTCACCCATGGGTGAATGGGTCCTCACTTAGACCTAAGACCCTAATTTAAATTATTTTTTTTGTGGTAGTTTAATGATTTCAAATCTATATTCATGTGTCAGCTTGTGTTATTTGAATTTTGGGAAATTAATGTTACATACCTATAAATATAAGGTTATTTCACTAAGTTTCATCTAAGCATCCTAAGACTTTCAAGAAATCTAATAGTATTCAAGATATAAAATTCAAGGGAATTTCAAGAGAATTTCAAGGCATTCAAGAGAATATTTAGTGAAGAATTATTGCAGCAATCAAGATCCCATTGTCATGTCAAATTCTTCTTGCATCATGCATATTATTGGAGCTAATATGTGATGTAGTGTTCAAGATCCATTCAAGCATTCAAAGGAATTGTTTTTGAATCAAGTCTCAAGATCAAGATCCACATCCATTGAATCCATTTCATGCAAGTTTCAGATCTACATTCCAAGGTTCATTCAAAGGTCTAGTGAGTTGTGGCATAGGCTTGTTCATTCATCATTACTTTCATGTTTCATTTCATTATAAGGTTTAATTACCAAAATGGGGTTTGACCAAGGCAGACCCCCATTCACCATAAACAAAACATTTTTCCCTCTTGATTTGTGTTTGCATATTTAGGTGGAAGAAATCATGAAGATATCTTGAAGAGAAAAATTTAAAAACTTGTCAAAGTTGCAAAAGTTGTCATCTCACAAAAACTCAATTACATAATTTATTTCTGGCACTCCAAACTTGAAACCTAGGAAAATTGAAAGATTTAGATCTGTTGTAGAGGATTCCAAAAGCTACAGAAAATAACCCTAAACCAAGACCCATTCACCCCTAGGTGAATGAGTCCTAGGTTAGCTTTAGCAGACCCCTTTTAATGACTAGTAAACATCATCTTACCTCTCTCTGATCTGTGATCTGATTTCCAGTTTGATTAGTATTGAGCTTAATCTATTAGATGCACTTTGTAGATTTCATTTTGGAGTTTATTTACTAACTTTAATCTTTCTCCACAAATTATTGTTTAATCAAGACACCCATACTTGCAAAAAAAGGAAATTGGTAGATTCACACATTGAATTGATTCACCTCAAGGTTGTTAGTCATTTCATTGTGTGGATCTCATTTACTAATTAAATTAGAGAATTTGGACTCCTTTTCCCCCTTTGGATTCCGAAAGTGACTAAATTGTGGTGTTTAATAGGCTTAATTGCTTTTTGGAAATGGTTTCCTCAATTTATCCTAAAGTGTCAATCCGGGAACGTAAGCTTTTGAACTGTGTTGTGGCAGTATGCCGAAGAGCTACAGTTTAGAAACCAAGGGTTGATGAATGCATACTAATGAAATTTGTGTTCAAGCAAAACTCCAACTAGCAGACTTCCTATCACATTATGTGATAGGAACTTGTAAAGAGATAATTCTACAACAAAAAAAAATCACCAACATAAAACAAAAGAGAAATAAACTTCTATAAAGCAGAATAAAAAGTATGACAGAGATAAAATCAAGGATGTTGGTTATAATAGAATATCTCATATTTCCATGTTTAGCTTTTTACAATTCTGTTCTATGATGCCAAACTGTTTTCATACTGGCAATCATTAATCTGATTAAACGTACATATCAATAGATACTAAATGATTTAACAAGGATCCAAACAATAGAATTAAGACAAAATGAATTACACAGTTGCAATGAATGAATCAATTCAGAATTATTAACCAATCATTTAATCACATAAATCAAATTAATCAAATGACTGTAAAACACACATTACCATGCATATAAATCTAATGCTAAAATCACCAATAACTAAGGAAGTGGGACCTGCCTTCGTCGATTATTGAATGATGGAAATCATGAAACACCAATCTACTCCACGCTAATTCTCATCTAATAAAATGACTGATACAAAAGAACATGTTGATCTTTCCAGTATGTGGATCTGATTTCTCAATTATATCTATTGATATTATATTTTAATCATGCATATATATATCATTTGATTATACTGAAAACAACAGATAAGTTTATTTGTTCATTCAGCCTTTCGGCCACTCACAAACAAGAGTCTTTAGATTGATAAAAGGCCGCAGGCCAATTTTAGTATGAAACTAAAACAACTTTAACTAAAATAAAGAGTCTAAACATCTTTTTACTGGTTTCACTTCATCAGATTCCTGAGGTCCTCACATTTGTAACAACCTTCAACTTCCTTTCGAACCATCTCCTGCCACAAAACAATTAGATTTATCATGATTTTTAGTAAATTATCAATCCCCAACTTCTTTCCTTATTTTATTAAATATTAAGGTTCCTTCAGCAAATGGTGACAGGATTAGGGACAAGGATATAGATAAAAAGGAAATTATAAGGTAAAAATAGTGGACTGATTCTATACTCATCATTTCCCCCCAGCTAGACATTTTGCATGTCCCTATGCAAAAGTTACAAGCCCAAAAGAGTTGTAAGTTTTTGCAGAGTGCCCTTGAATTCATCAATCCACTGTTGCCACATTGTTTGAACCCTCTATTCATGTTCCTGGATAAAAGTTGTTTTTCTATCAAGTTCAGCCCTAAGTTCTCCGATTTCCTTTGCTTGAGAATTGATGGTAGAATGAGCTTCCTGGAGTAGACCATGCAATGTCTGGTTTTCCACCTGTACCTTGGTCAATTCCTCTTTTTGGTCTTGCAATTCCTTTTCGGTCATACTTAGAGGAGGATCTCTTTCTGCAAATTCAAATTCTTCCTCCACATTCTCGCTTATTTCATCCATCTTTTCTTCTTCCTAGGGAGTAAAAGTAGAGGGTATATCTTTCTCTTCCTGGGCAATGTATTTGGCCTCCGCAAAAACTTGTGTTTGAGGGTTATTATCAATACTATCCATGGGTTCTTTTGGAATTTTTTCTTCATTTTCTGGGGCTACCTCCTTCACAACCTTTTGTTCTTGATTTGTTTCTAATGGTGTCATAACCCTAGTAACTTCTGCTTGTTTTGATTGACTCTTAGCTGGCTCGTTTCCTAAGTGGACACTGGGTGAATTTTCTGGAGGGTCGTCAACTTGTTGCCTGGATTTTTGTTCTTTTGCCTTTTGACATTTTTCCCTGCTCAATTCTTAGTGAATTTTTCCCCGCTTTCCTGAGACTTCAGATAGAACCTCTATTTCTTTAAACCCCAACACATTACCAACTACCTTAGCCATATTATCTAACTTAGATGAAGCATCCAAAAACAAATTTCCCTTCCCGTCCCCAGATTGACCAGTGGGTGTTGTTTTTGAGGGTTTCTGTTTCTCACAATTTTCCTCACCAGAAACAAAGGTTTTGAATTATTGAGTTTGGAGGAATCTTTCTTTGTAGCACTTCTGGTTATTCTTTTTCTAGGTCCTAGGCTTTGTATGAAAGACTTACCAGGGCTCTCCTTAGTTTTCTTGTCACTAGTCCTTTTAGGTGTTTTATCAGAACCAGACTCCTCATCCAAAGAATTATCTTCAGAGCAACCCTCTACGGAAGATTCCTCTTCTTCAAAGGGTCCAGTATCCTCACTATCCTGAGAATGGACAAATGAATCCCAATCACTAGGAGGAGTCAAAAATTTTAATTCCCGGACTACCAAAAGATTTATTAAGCCATGGTGAGATAAACAGTTGGGTTTACCGCTTCAAACTATTTTGGACATCCATTGCAAAGCTCGATATAGATAGTAAGGAACATTAATCAACAACCCTTGCCATAAATGCAACATCAATTTGAAATGTTGGGCAAAGACATATTGAAATCTTCCTTCACAAGCAATATATTAAATTATGTACCTGGTGACCTCCCTCCAATGCCCTGGTAAAGATTGCAGCTTGGTACCCTAGCTAGAAACCATTTCTACAAATTCTCCTCGCTCTAAGAATTTCTTCTATGTTGGTTGCAATTATGTGGATTGCTTCGATTTTTTTGGAAAATATTGTTCTTCGCTCATAGGAAGTCTAGAAACTTCCGCAATGGTGTCCATTGTAACCATGATATCAATCCCTCAAACAGTAGCCTTCTGGTTGTGGAAATTATGGGAAAACTCCAATGCTACCCTCTCATAAAACCCTTGCAACCACTTGAAATAGGTATCCCAATGAGCCTTTTGAAACTTTAAATATGCCTCAGCATGTGTTTTCAAATTTTGCATTGTGATGGGCTCATGCCGCGGTCGGTGACCTCTTGCCATGTTCACAAGAACTCACTACACTTGATGCCAAAGTTTGCAAGAATACAACTTCCAAAAAAATGGTGTTCAACAGTTAAACTTAGAAGTGACTATTTAGTTATAAGATGATGGTAAATATAGTAAATGAGAGTTTTAATGTGGAAATAATGGTGATGACAATCCATATTTTGAAGACGGAAATAATGGCAATGACAACCCAGATTTTGGAGGCAGAAATGATGGCAATGACAAACCTCATAAGGCATGATGACATAGATAGTCTATCCCCCCAGCTGATTGGTTAAACCATCCATGGGGCAAAGGAGTATTCGACATAAGGAAACCATAACATTAAATAAAATAAAGAAAGAGGTAGAGAAAAATCCATTACCGATTACCACGATCACCCAAAATGTACGTCACAAGCGCCGAGATGATGAAGAAGATTGGAAATCTATGAAAATGTGATCGAAAAGGAGGTGGATGTGAAGAGCAGGAAGTCATACTAACGGATGACGACGCCAAAAGCAGATCTTGTGAAAGGGACAACAAAAGAGTGATAAAATGAAAGACACCAAACGAGTGCGGCGGTTGAGAGAAGATGACGGCACAAGCTAGCGAAGCAATGATTGAGCAACAGACAGTAAGGCAACATGCAGAAAAGACCAATGAACACTTGTCACACATGCGGAAGGAAACAGTGCCTCCTAGCAAAGAAACGATAGGAGTTGAAACCAAGAATACGAGTACCTGCAAGAAAACATAGAAGAGAGCATCGAGCAAAAAAATGGTTGTTGGCTGAAAGCCACAAACAACCATGGAAAAAACAGAGAGGCACGGAAAAGGCAAGATCATTCCTGGCAAAGAAGTGGACAAGCGCTTTGTGTTCTTTGTTTTTTTTGTTTTTTTTGTTTTTGTCTTTGTTTTTGTTTTTATTTTATTTTTTATAACGACAACAGGTCGCTGGCATCTCGATTTTCAACCTACCACCGCCTAGAGGCGTTGAAAAATCGGTTTTCACCCCTAAGGTTATTTTGTAGTTAGTATCCGTCGAAATTTGGTTTTCAGATATTAACTGGCCAACAATACCCAAAGGTTTTCATTGTTGAATCTTTTTTTTATATATATATTTTATATGTGGTCAATCTCGGAGGAGACCAAAAGGAACAATAGTAAGCTCTTGTGCCATCGCAAGGAAGAAAGCTTCTCTGGAAAGAGGCTTCTTGTAAATTTTAAGGCGATGACCATTAACAAGGAGAGTCCTTCGTTCAAAGTCCACTATACAGAGATGAACATCACCATTATCATATATTGTCTAAATCTCATAGGGTCCAAGCCAATGTGTGTGAAACTTCCCCTTGAAGTCCTGAAAATGGGAATCATATAAAATTTCCTAATCACCAGGTTGAAATGACCATTGATAGATGTGACGGTCATGCCATAAGGCACGTTGCTTTTGAACAGTCTCGGAGTGGAAAAGAGATTCTTGGCACAATTCACTTAAGGAATACAATTGATCAATATGTGCTTTCTGTGCACCAGAAATATTCATACCCAATTGAAGTGTAGTGCGAAGATTTTTTACCTCAAACTCGATAGGAAGGGTTTCCTTCTTACAATAGACAAGTTCATAAGGGGTCAAACCAATGGTGGTTTTCCACATTCTACGATAAGCCCGCACAGCTTCAGGAAATTGTGTAGCCCAATCACGCCTATGAAGTGCGACTGTCTTGGTAAGAATATTTTCAATCTCCCTATTAGTGACTTCAACTTGTCCATTAGTCTAAGGATGATAAGGAGAAGACTTTCAATGGTGGATCTCATACTCACGAACCAAAGCAGCAATGAGCTCAGATGTAAACTGTGGTCCTTGATCTGTGATTATTTCTCGGGGTACACCAAACCTTGTAAAAATATCATAATACAAGAAATCTACTACCTTTGAATCTCTGGCCTGTTTGAGAGCTACTACATCAACCCACTTGGTGACATAATCGGTGCATACAAGGATATATTCCTTATTTCGTGAGGGTGGATTGATTGGCCCAACAAAATCAAGGCCCCATTTCTCCAATGGCTCCATAGACAACTAGGGGTGTAAAGGCATCTCATTTGATCGCGTAGGTCGACCCATGCGCTGACATTTGTCACAATGATGAACATAGCGCCTACAATCTTT
>VCHN02001040.1:0-26071 GCA_007115665.2 Sequoiadendron giganteum
TGTCTATGTCTATGTGTCTATGTCTATGTCTATGTGACTATGTGTATGTGACTATGTGTATGTCTATGTCTTTGTGTATGTGACTATGTGTATGTTTATGTGTATCTCTATGTCTATGTCATTGCTATTTACACCTCTGTCAAACCTCCACCATATGCAATACCTGCAATGGAACACTTCAAGAACTCCATTGAATTGCAAGTCAATGTCCTTTTAGTATCCATTTCATTTTTCCTCTTTAGTGCAACTATTGTTCCCCCATCTATGTTTGTTTAACATTCTTATTATTCAAATTGATAGGAAGAATGAACATCATTTATACATGATCGAAGTATATTTTATCCATTGAATCAAACTCATCCTTATTCAATTTGTTCTTCTTGATAGCTTTGTTCTTCTTGATAGCTCTTACTCTTACAAGTATAACATTGTTGTTTCAGTTTGTATCATTCAATTATTTCTAAAAGTATGATTTCTTCATGCCATACTATAACATGCAATTTTTGTTTCCTTGCAAACCTACCCTTCATCACCTCAGGATATAAGATTTACAATTGTGGACTTATGGTGAAATAAGTCTAATCTACCTAAGATATACCAAACTACTATTCATGATGGCATTAATGGTTTCTCTGTTCATCAGTTACACTCAATCTTACATGTATGATTTTGTTCTTACACTTTTTATCAATATTTGATATGTATATGTATATGCATATGCAGTATATGCATATGTATGTGCATACATATACATATGCAATTGTATATACATATATGCATATGTACATGTATATGTATATATGCATATACAAACAAAAAATGAAGTTGTTTTAGATGTAGAGTGGAGCGAATGGATGGAACATGCATAATTTGAAAGAAGAACACCATTACACTCTCCCTTAAGCTATGCACTATACCTTCCATTCGTTACACTCTCCATTCAAACTGCATTGCATATGCATATATATGTTTACATATACATATGCATATATGTGTATGTGTATATATACAACCTAATTGGATGTATGCTTTGTTTGTTGTTCAATTAAAGTGACTGTAAATATCGGCCCCTCTCCCTTACAGCTAACTATGATGATGGTTGACTCCTACTTATGCTATAACCATTTCTCATATAGATACTGAAATATAATTTCATACAACATTATCAAATGTATATATAACTTCAAATTGATAGCAAGAATGAACATCATTTATACATGATCGAAGTATATTTTATCCATTGAATCAGACTCATCCTTATTCATGCCTTGGGTATCCCAATTTAGATTAAACATTATAACATGTGTTAATGATAGTCTCATCCAATCTCTTATTCTCACCTAAAATTCATTATCACAATCAACCAACTAATCCTCTACCTCAGATACATAGTGAAAACAATATCCTAACTACAAAAAATAAGAAACTATTTGATGTCAAAGGGGAAGCAAAACTCAAATAATTGTCTAGCTTATATTACATCATATCTCTTTTCAATATGTTTTGCATTATCATTCACTCTGCTTATCGTAATCTCACAGGTTATGCATTATCATTCACTCTCCTTATTGTTTTCTCATAGGTTTTGCATTATCATTGATTCTGATTTTGGGTAATGCTCCATCAATTTTATATTTGATTTATGTTTGATGTGATCAAGCCTATCTATGGATGAAATTAACCTTATGTTGTGGAGGACCAACGTATAGGTGTGGGCCCCAACGAGCGCATGTCCCATTGCACATTACGGCCCCGCTTACGTATTAGGGGAGAGGAGCTGATACGTATGCACCCAAAATCACACTGTCCACATGGCAAGCCACGTGGACCAATAACATTTAAATGAAAAAAAAACCCATATCCTTCAATAAGTCTATAATGCAAATGTTTCTATCTTTTCTTAGGTGCCATTGGTTATTTTGGGGGTGTTATCTTTTGCATAGGTTATTTTCCATCATATTAGTCATCCAATTATTGTACCTTAATTTTGTGTCTTGAAAATATATGGGGCTATTCTATTTTTTTTAGGTTCTGCTTCATCAACATAGACATAGACAAATACATAGGCATAGACATATACATAGACATAGACATATACATAGACAGATAGATAGACATATACATACACATATACATAGACATATGGATATGTATATCAGATATAAAATGCACACATAATTGTAATTATTTTGAAACAAAACAATTACACGCTGGCAACCAAACATGATGAAGTGTATCCAACTTGTATATGCTTAAGGTCTTTGCATCTTACTTATATATATATATATATGCATATGTATAGACATATTCATATACATATACATATGTTTATGTTTATGTATATGTTTATAGATTACCATAGCTTTGTATTTGAATCTGTATATGTTTATGTCTATGTATGTGTGTATGTAAATCTATGTATATGTGTAAATAAATCTATGAATATGTGTATGTTTATGTCTATGTATATGTCTATGTAAATTTGTATGGATATGTAAATATGTATATGTGTATGTCTATGTGTATGTGTATGTCTATATGTATGTCTATGTTTATGTGTATGTGTATGTATATGTGTATGTCTATAACTATGTGTATGTCTATGTGTATGTCATGTCTATGTTTATGTGTATGTGTATGGATATGTGTATGTCTATGACTATGTGTATGTCTATGTCTATGTGTATGTCTATGTTTATGTGTATGTGTATGTGTATGTGTATGTCTATATTTATGTCTATATGTAAATATGTATTTGTCTATGTAAATGTGTATGTGTGAATGTGTATGTCTATATGTAAATGTGTGTGTGTATAGATGTGTGAAGAGGTCTTAAGTGGACAACCTTGCCACGTCTACTTCTCTCAGTCAGCCACCCTAACAATCCACTGTTCGCATTTATCACTCGCTGCCTCTTCCTATACTTCTCTACAGTCGTGTTTAATTCACTTATGTGTATGTCTATGTCTATGTCTATGTATATGTATATGTCTATATTCATAAATTCAGACCTGCAACAATTGTATCTTTTATATGTGCCATTTATTAATTTGGGGGTGTCAACTTTATATGGTGTGCACCTATACGCCGGTCCTCCACAACGTAAAAAAAAATTCATCCATAGATAGGCTTGATCACATCAAACATATCTCAGATATAAAATGCACACAAGTTAGCATTAATTTAAACAAGGTGCCAACTCAACAACTTTGAAACCCATCCGACCCATCTTTGACCGACTGGCGAACCCATTACAAGATTGTTTCCCATCGTAGCATAACCAAACCAACACGCAAATGCATTCGCCTGTCCCGTCTACCATGAGATCTACAACACGTATCAGCTTCAATCTGTCCCATCTTGCCAAGCAGGGTGCGCACTTATTGGAGCCAAAAGCAAATATCCCACCGGCATCCATTTAACACTCCTGTAAGGCCGCCATTATTCAAAACAAAAGCATGGAAACAATTTCAAAGAATCCACCAAACCAATCAAGTCAAGAATTAAAGGCTGAAATCAATCAAATCTCCAATTCATACGAAACAAACTCAAATTCAAAAGAGGACAGCAAGTTATTTCACCACACCAAACAACCATCAATCAAATTCAAATAATTCCCAATTCAAATAGCCGTGAAAACCTTCAAGTATTCACATGTATTACCATAGATCAATATTGAGCACTAAAGCTTTCTTACAACATGTATTTAGGGGACCTAGTTTTCCCAAGGCCTTTCATGCTTGCCTATGTAGCACTTCACATAGATTACCATAGCTTTGTATTTGAATGACTTAGGGGACTTGGTTTTTTGAAGGCTTGTCATGGTTCCCTATGCAACACTTCACAATTCGAATGGAGTTGTGGACCTGTGCAGCATAGGTTGCCATCAAACGAGCGTTCATAAAATCAAGTCTCCCTAAAACATGTCTCTATTGCTTAGTTGATTGAAATGATGAAGCATAACCTATATGTATATTTGTATGTCTATGTTTTATGTATATACATGTGTGGCCTAGGTAGCACTTCACATAGGTGTCCATAGCTTTGTATCTAAATGACTTAGGGGACTTGGTTTTTTGAAGGCTCGTCATGGTTCCCTATGCAACACTTCACAATTCAAATGGAGTTGTGGACCCGTGTAGCATAGGTTGCCATCAAACGAGCGTTCATAAAATCAAGTCTCCCTAAAACATGTCTCTATTGTTTAGTTGATTGAAATGATGAAGCATAACCTATATGTATATTTGTATGTCTATGTTTTATGTATATACATGTGTGGCCTATGTAGCACTTCACATAGGTGTCCATAGCTTTGTATTTAAATGACTTAGGGGACTTGGTTTTGTGAAGGCTTCTCATGGTTACCTATGCAACACTTCACAATTTGAATGGAGTTGTGGACCCGTGCAACATAGGTTGCCATCACCTATGAAAAATTTAACACCCCCAAATTCATCAATTGTCATCACCTATGAAAAATTTAACACCCCCAAATTCATCAATGGCACCTAAAAAAGATAGAATAGTTGCATGACTTAATTGTATACAAATATGTATATGTGTATATAGATATTTATATGTATGCATATACATATACATATCTATATAAATATGCATATGTATATACATATGTATATGTATGTGTATATATGCATATATATATACATATACAATATATGTATGTGGATGTATGCATATGTATATGTATATGTATATGGAACCCATTCATGGCGGTGAGGAACCCGTTTGTTGCTTGCATGGCGGAAGTGGAGCTACTGGTGAGGTTCGGTAATTGGCGTCTACCCATCTTCGTATCGGCTTCTACCCAAACAAGATACGGTCTTCGAGCATTGCAGGTTGTCGTGAGACGGCGAAGGTTGCAGACGACGAAACAAGCAGGTACCGATGAGCAAGTGAAGACAGAATGTTTACTCGGGAAAATGAAAGGTTGGTTGAATGGCGAGAAGAGCAAGGCACTGGGAGCATTCAATGCAATTCGTTTCGGAATAAATGCATATGTATGTAGATATGCATATGCATGTCATATACATATGTATATGCATATGCATATGCATATGTATATGCAGTATTTATGCATATGTACATATGCATATGTATATGTATAGGTTGGTTGGAATAAAATTGCGGGGTGGCGTGGAGCTTAGGAGAGGTGACAACATTTATTTCAGACAGTGGATAGGAATAGGAAGTGGCGGCGAGTGATAAATGTTCAGTAGTGGATTGTTATGGTGGCGGACTAGGAGGAGTTGATGTGGCAAGGCTGTCACCTTCGGACGTCAAGCCACATAGGTAGTGGCACCCGAGGTGCGTCTATGTCAGTCGACGGGTCTTTTTTCCTTTTTTTTTGACGCGTGGACAAAGTTGGACCTTCCACGTGGCAAAATATTTGGAAAAAGGAATAGAAAATGACAAAATGTCAATGAAGAAGCAAACATTTGAAACAAAAACAATGACACATTGCAAATTACATAGAACACACATTGCAATATGATCCTAATACATTGCAAATCAAAACAAAAACGATGCATCTGTAATTCTCATATATTTAAAAATGTCAACGAAGAAGCATACATTGCAAATTACATACAACACTTTTTCAAATCTGATTAGATTACTTCACAAAACAAAACAATAACGGTCAATCTGTACTTATCAAAAAATTACAACTGTCCACAATTTTGGTGCATTTGTAAATATCAATACTTCTAAAGTCTATGAAACTAGCATTTGTAATCTAGCTGCTGCTGTTGTGAAAAGGATCTTGGCTGGTTGGGGTGCCAATTGCCATGTTCTCGTCCCCTTCCAGTCGACGGGGATTGTTGCATACATGAGTGGGACTTGGAGTGGTAAATTGGGTGCAAGTGACATGTGTTGGGGGCGGTGGTGAAGACATTTGTACATCCCGAGTGCCAAATTGATATGGATATTGACTGCCCCTAAAGTCAGATTGGGAGAGGCTTGAATAATTCATTGTTGTGGAGAACTGAGGGATATTAATGTTGAGAATATCACGAAGACTCCATTACTTTGAGACAACGATTAGAAGTGTTCCTTAACTGCCTCTCTCTCTATAAAGCCCTTTGTGCCTCCTCAATCTCTTTTTCCTTTCGGTCCTGTTCCTTGTGAAGCCTCTCTTGCTCCTTTTTTGCATCTCTATCCTTTTTTTGTTGTAATTTTTGCTGCTCTTTTTCTTTTCACAGTATGTCCTCAATTCTGGCATTCTCCTTCAACTCCGCTGCCACAATTCTTGCTTCCCTTTTCTCTGCATTTTGTTGTCTCTTTCTTGCTTTTATCTCCTCCACCTCTTTCTTCCTTTGCTCTTGCTCCATTAACAACCTCATGTAGTCATTTGTTGTCAACAATTGAGACTTCTACTGATCCGAATTGCACCTGCTTTGGATTTCATTTGACGGATAGTGTGCACAGGCAACTTGAGGAACTTGCTGATGTGCAGAATTGTTTGTGTTTCTTGTGTCCCATCTGACTGTGTACCAATGACCTCCTCGACTACATGTGAGCCCTGTGGTACATCTTCATTGGCTTGTAAATCTGAATTGCAAGAAGGAGCATAGTAATGGACAACTTGAGAAAGGTCAATTTTTGGTGGTGGTGATGGAAAAGTATAGGTATCTTGTTGTTTTGGGACTTCCAAATGAATGCCCAAGTTCATTGCTCCCTCAAACAACTAGGATGGTTGGCTTTGTTGTGATGGAAGATCTAAACTTTCGTTGAATTGATCAATGACCCTGTCCACCATGGGAGGGGTGTGTTCATTAACCACCACTTGTGCAACTAATTCAACAGGACATGTATGAGGTGAGTGTTGTGTTTTTGTTGCAGGCTGCATGTGTCCATCTGGAAGAGTGGACTGCAATATTGTGACATCATCACTTGACACACCAAGTCCAGAAAGGCTGAGAATGTTTTCAACTGCGTTAGCATCCTCGCTGACCACAAATGTCTCACTGGGATGCATGTCGTTGACCACTTTTTGGAAGCCCCCCTTATCGACATGTCATTCTCTTCAACATCATAGAGTGCCCTTTTCATGTCATCCTCAGACCACAACTTCTGTATTTGTTTTACCTTCTGCGGTATTTGAGGTGTAGTAACCTCAATCTGCGATATTTTAGGAGTAGAAACCTCATCTACTTGTGCAACATGATCTATTTCAGGGGGGAATCTGCATCCTCGTTTCTCGACAGGCAACCTTGTCATGGCTATTTTCTTTTTTTTTGTTCCCAGTATGGGTCACCACTGCATTGCCCTTGGCCATCTACATAGAATAATTAGAATCAAAACAGTGATGCTTGAACAAAAAAACAATCACTTTGTAATGTAGAACATATGAGAATATGATAAGCAGAGTCAATGATAATGCATAACCTATGAAACATAAATGGTAAACTATGAAATACATCTATATATGTATGAAGAGAGTGTTGTGATGCTTGAATAGAAGAATAATTAGTTTGCGATGCAGAACATATGAGAATATGATAACCAGAGTAAATGATAATGCAGAACCTAGGAAAGATAAATGGTAAACTATGAAACACAAATGCTTTAACAGTTATCTTTATATGTATGAAGAGAGTGATGCTTGAATAGAAGATTATTTAGTTTGTGTATGTGTTATATTTTTAGTTTCTTGCATTTCAATTGAGATTATCTTCTGTAATAGGAGTTTGTTATCTTGAGTTATCTATTCTGGAGTGAGCGACATAAGGAAGTAGAGGAGTAAGAAGCACAAAATTACAAGCTATGCAAGGGAGTTAGAGTTTAAGAACATCTCATAACCTTTTAAGCATTTACAACATTAACATTCTCATGCACAGGAAAGTGAAAACCACACTCATGTTTGAACAACAGAAACTTTAGAGACTGATAATGCAGAAGATATGAGAATAAGATATCTAGAGTGAATGACAATGTAGAACTGAAAGAAGAATAAGATAAGTAGAGTGAATGATAATGCAGAACCTATGAGATTATGCTAAGCAGAGTCAATGATAATGCAGAACCTATGAGAATAATATAACTAGGGTGAATGATAATGCAGAACCTATGAGAATAAGATAATCAGAGTGAATGATAATGCAGGACCATTGAAACAGAAATGGTAAACCATGACCAATATGTAACATATAAACGATAATGCAGAACCTATGAGACTACGATAAGCAGAGTGAATGATAATGTAGAACCTATGAGACTATGATGTGAGACTATGATAAGCAGAGTGAATGATAATGCAGAACCTATGTAACAGAAATGTTAAACTATGAGTGTAATATTTGCAATATAAACCCTACTGAAACAGAAAGGGTAAACTATGACTGTAACATTTTCAATATAAACCCTAGGGAAACAGAGATGGTAAACTATGACTGTAATATTTGCAATATAAACCCTAGGGAAAGCCTTAAATGGGAAATCATGATTATAATATATGCATTATAAACCCTATGGAACACTATGCTAGCCTATGACTGCAATATTTGCAATATAAACCCTACCGATACATAAAGAAACATGTAATATGACTGTAATGGGTGTAATGAAGATCAATATGGATGTTGTTAATGGCTGTAATGAAGAACAAGTGTGAAAAGGAAAACCTGGTACAATATGGATGCTGGTGCACTGGAATTTGAGTTGTTGCCTCCCCTTGATGTTAACTCGTTCAATTTTGTGCTTGTCACTCCTTCTTTTCTTATGTCGCTCACTGCAGAATAACTAAATACTTGAAGGTTTTCACAGCTATTTGAATTGGGAATTATTTGAATTTGATTGATGGTTGTTTGGTGTGGTGAAATAACTTGTTGTCCTCTTTTGAATTTGAGTTTTCTTTCGTATGAATTGGAGATTTGATTGATTTCAACCTTTAATTATTGACTTGATTGGTTTGGTGGATTATTTGAAATTGTTTCCATGCTTTTGTTTTGAATAATGGTGGCCTTACAGGAGTGTTAAATGAATGCAGGTGGGATATTTGCATTTGGCTCCAATACGTGCGCACCCTACTTGGCAAGATGGGACAGATTGAAGCTGATACGTGTTGTAGATCTCATGGTAGATGGGACAGGCGAATGCATTTGCGTGTTGGTTTGGTTATGCTATGATGGGAAACAATCTTGTAATGGGTTCGCCAGTCGGTCAAAGATGGTTCGGATGGGTTTCAAAGTTGTTGAATTGGCATCTTGTTTATTTTCTATAGTTGTGACTAATGTGAAAGTGACGCCTGTATTGGTGCGAAAGTTGGGTTTAATAGTTTACGGGGAAGGGTGCATGTCTTAGTGTTTGGGCTGTTTTAATTCCATGTCGGAATGGTACTTGTTCAATGTCAGATACAAGTTGGATACACTTCATCATGTTTGGCTGCCACCGTGTACTTGCTAAGTTTTTATATTAATGTTAACTTGTGTGCATTTTATATCTGATTTATGTTTGATGTGATCAAGCCTATCTATGGATGAAATAAAGCTTACCTTTTGGAGGACCAGCGTATAGGTGTGGGCCCCAACGAGCGCATGTTCCATCGCACGTTCGGGCCCCCGCCTATGTATCGGCTCCTCTCCCCTAAGTTATGATGTTTATTCCAAATGTCGAAAACAAGAGGAAGCCTAATCTAATCGGCACTTTCAATGCCATCGACAACTCTTTGAAGGTTAATAACTCCTCTCCAAATAGTGATGTAAAAGAAAAATGAATACTATCGGCATTTTACTCACAGTTAGCAACTTCATTTTAAATTTCGATAGGGATATGAAGTTGTGGACTTATGAATGGAGCCTGCAATGCCAATGATGAAATGGATTTATTTGCTAAGAGCCTTGGTCCAGGTTAAGAAACTTTTGAAGTGCCGATAAAGGATTAATAATTAAATATTTCATGAAAGTCTATCGGCACTTTCATTGTAATCCGCAACTCCGGCTTACAAGTTATTAAGTTCTATCAAATTGCCAATGCAAGTTGTTAAACTGGAACATTGGCTTGATCGGCTCTTCCAAGCAAGTTAATAACCAACTTCCAAGTTACTGATAGACGTTGTGAATTGATCGCATATTATCAATCAAAGTATTTTTTAGACTGCAAGAATTAGTGGGGTATCCGTCTCTTTATAAACTGTAATGCGTTTGATGAACTTTTTCACGTGACAATGACGCTGACACGACACGCCCTCTGCAATGAAAGTTAAAATGAATAGGTATCGATGATTTTGTATAGACTAACTCTATCTAAAATGCCGATGAGAAGGTTTTGAATTACATCTAAGTTGCCGATGAAGTTGTGGGGCCGATAGCAAAAAGATTATCGGCACTTTTATGATAATCGGCAACTCTGTGAAAGTTAAGAAGTGCTCTAAGAAGATCGACAACTAGGTTTGGGATAACTCCCAAAAATCCCATAGCTGGAGGGACAAGGTAGTTATCATAACTACTTGAGAAGCTATTGCCTGGATCGATTAGAAAAGCTTTGAGGAAATTTGATCTCCAAAATGCCATGATTAGTAGATATTTGTAAAATACGGGCTATGCCAAAATAAGAGCACTATAATAGTGTGTGGCATCCATTAAAGCTATGATTTTCCTGGCAAACAATGTGGAATCATGGATAAGGTGTGTTACAGTTCTGTTTAACGGAATGACTCGAAGAATATGTCTTCTCATGGCCGCCATGATTGAAGGATATGCATGCAAAACGTGGAATTTTAGACAAGGCAATGAGCTGTTTATCATAATGCCTCGAAGACTTGTCTTCTCATGGATTTCTATGACTGCAGGTTATGCACAAAATGGATTTGTTGAAAAGGCTATAGAAAATTTTAGGCGAATGTGATTTGCATGTGTTAGCAGTGTCCTCGCTGCCTGCACCAAAATGGGATCTTTGAAAACAGGTATGCATATCCATCAAAGCATGAAGAATAAGGAATGTTATCAGATATTGTAGTTGCAACAACCCTGATAGACTTGTACGCAAAGTGTAGAAATGTGCAGAAGGCGCGTAAATTTTCTTAACAGAATGTCTGAAAGAAATGTGTTCTCATGACATGCAATGTACAGGATGCTGGCTGGACACCCAAATTATAGATTATGGTTTATCAGAAAACAAGGGTGATTTATACCTCAACATTGTGTATTGAGTTACAAAATACTACAGTAAGTTGAATCAACGGATGCCATTGATATATGTCAAACTCTATACTTAATAGATCTGTCGCTTTTTGACTTACATTCATGGTGTTATTGGTTATTGCCATCGTGACATAAAACCACAACATTTATTCGTTGGTTGTTACACCTAAAAACTTAAGCTATGTGATTTTGGAAGTGCCAAAATATTGATGGAAGGGGAACCCGATGTTTCATACATTTGTTCAAAGTATCATAAAGCTCAAAAATTTATCTTTGGCACTACTGAGTATACAACTTAGTGGAATGTGTCTTGGAAGAGCTACTTCTTGCAGGACTGGTTGCCTTTATTCTTGGAGAAATTTGAGTTGATCGATTAGTGGAGATCATTAAAGTTATAGGGATTTCATGCTAACAAGAGATCTCCAAGTAGTATGTTGCTCTTACGCAAGGCATTCATATGAGGTATGATTATATTTTAATAGGCAAACATCCTACAGTGAAAGGGATGAAATTCACATAGGTATTATGTCAGGAATAGAGCCAGAATAAATGCTCAAGGATATATACCAGTAGAGGAATCAAATTCTTAGAACTATGATGGACCTTGGTGATGAAGCAATGGAAAAATATCTCGAAGAGGAGGAGCTTGATGAGAAAACAATCAAGAACTTGATTAGAGTGGACACCATTTCCTTCAAATTTATTCTGGTTTTGTGTACTACAAGGATGTGCGGCATTTATTAGATGCTAATAAGGATGAGATGTCCATGGATCTTGTTGAACTTGCTCAAGAAGATTTTTCTTTCCACTTCTTAACTCAAATTATTATAGAATGAATGGGGAAGCTGCAGCAAGAAATAATGGTTGATGGTTTGAAGAAAGAATTCAAGGTTGAAGCTAATGTGGGTGCAATTCAAGTGAAGCAGACGAGGATGGAAAGTAACCGAAAAAAAAAAACACCTATATCTCAAAAGCTACAAGTTTTTAGTGACCTTTTTGTAAAAAGTGATCTATGTCACTTAATGTAAGTAAGGGTTAAAAATTGGACCTTATTTCTAGAAAAATGATGTAAATTCTAATCAATAATGTTTATTATTTTCAAAGGCATTGTATTTCAAAAAGGTAGTCGGGGTAGTTATTAGGTACTTACAAGGTGGTTACCCAATAAATCTTATAAATATAAGACTTTGCTATTGTAAATGAGAGATGGTTTGCAAGAGGGGAAAACTTTTGAGAATTATTCAACAAGATTGTATCAAGACTTTTTGGCTTGACACTAGTATAGAATAGTTTTTGGAATTGTATAATTTCAAGAAGATAATGAAGAATGCTTTTCATTCGTATGTTCTAAATGTATTCGTGTGTTATCATTGCTGATTTCTTGTATGTTAAATCAATAATCCTTCTATGTGATTGGTGTAATGTAACATTCAAATCTTGGTATCTTGGTTTGAATGTATCAAAGAAACTTGTCTCCTCATATGTTGAGAATTGTTACACTTCTTTCATTACTATTGCGTATCAAAAAATGCTTTACGTTAAAGCCCCTTTGTAATTCGTCATATCCATTGTGAGATCTCAATTGATATTCGTATATCTATTGTTGGAGTTTTTGTTAGTCATTTTCCTTTAATCTTTCCTTTTCTCCTTTATGTACTTTCAGGTTAAAAGTACACAAAAACTACAAATTCCCCCATCATATGAGGGAGCTACCCCTCTCAAATGTAGAGGAAGATTGTTGTTTCACAAGCAATCTCTTCAACTGTTGGTGTGTTATTGCCACTTTCCATTGGGCAAGTCAAGTGTCATTTCAAGTGTTAGTTTGCTTAATAACAGACTTTTTGTGACTCTGCTAGAGATTCAAAACACTGGTGTGTTTTGATCCTCAAAAATCTTAACATGCCTTCTTTGGTATGAGTTTGGTGACTCTGTCTAAAAAGAGGTGCCTGAATAATGGTTTTGTATAAACGAATCAAATTAGAAGGTGATGATGATAGTGATGATCAAGATTTTTCTTTGTCAATGCACTCATATCAGAATAATCAGATTCTTGATGAACCCAAGCAAGTTAAATTCTTGAAGAGATTCTATGGTGGAATGTAGCTTGCTTTTGACATGATTCGCCCTTCTTTGCTTCAAGCTTTACAAAGGATTGAAGGAAAAGATGGAAAAGAGTCATGTGTTTTCTTGCTAATGATCATTTTCCTGAAACAGTGACAAACAATAAAGAATAAAATGATCCTTCTCTTGTGCTTGTTGCTGAACAAAATTTGGCTCTTGATGATCTTAAGAAAATTCAGTTTTTGAAAAGCTTCTATGGCAACATGCAACTTGCTCCTAACAAGATACATCCTTCTTTGTTTCAAAATTTGTTAAAGATTGAACAAAAGGATGGGAAAGAAGAGTGTTTTCTTGTTGATGAACATGCATGCGCCAAAGAAGATGCAATTGGTTTATCTGCTCATCAGAGCACATGTCAAGATAATTATCAAGAAGAGGTGATAGAGATAGAAGAGAAAGATTGTCATCAACTTTATAAATATTGTAACCACGAAGAAGAATCATTGGAAGTTCTATCGTCATGCATGCAGCCCCAACTTGGAAATAATGATGAAGAAAGAATGTTGCAAGATTAGCCTCATGTAGTTTTTATTCCCAGTTGGTGTCTCAATGCTTCAAATGATGACTTTCTTTGTAGAGAAGTTGACAAAGAATTTAAAGATCGGCTGCAAGTGAATGGAGATGAATCATCAAGTGTTTGTTATTTTTCATACATGCAACCTAAATATGAAGCTTTAAAGTTTCATGAATATCGTGATGGAGAAGATTTTTTGGGACAAGAGAGCATAGAAAACCATGTAGATATTGATGAAGAGGTTAAACAAATCTATGAAGATATATCAACAAGCATCCCCACAATGATGCATATATACAATCTATATTTTGTGGACCATTCAAAGTTCGTAGAAATACTTTATTTGAATCTTATGATCAAGTAGACACATCTCTATCAGGAACTATGAATCTATTTGCTATCTCTTTCTATGGTGAATTTGAAAAAGATGAATATATGCATATATGCATATATCGGATGATTATTCTAATTATAAACAAATGGAAATAATGGAGGATGTTTTTGTGAGTTGTACCAATAACGAAGAAAGGAATGAGGTAATAAGAAATATAATGAAAGAATCCAATGAAATAGGCGATGAGTTGCACTCGAGAAAAATGTCCATATCCCAAGTTAGTGCTTTGAAGCTTTAGATGATGACTTCATCTACAGTGAAGGTGTCTACCAATTTTTGGATGGATGCATTTCTTCAAATGATTCCAGAGATACAAATGTGCTTTCTTCTTCTTCAATTTCATAATCAATGGATAAATAATTCTATGAAATTGTCATGACAAAATCTAAGAAGGAAATTCTATGATAGAAAATGATCCTATGTTGTTGGAAGTTGATATTCAAAAATAAGATTCAACACTTGCATCGATACAAGTTTCTTCACATCACAAATTATATGAAGGTTGTTTGATTTGTGGGTTAATTTATTCCAATCCAAATCATCAAAAGGATCTTCAGATGGAGAGCATTGGTATGCTTGACATGATTCCAAAAGATGTGACCAAGATATTACAAGGTAATACCAATGTGATTCAGGAGGACTCAAAGGTTTATGATGAGAAATGGTTGTTTGGGACCTATTGTTCAAAAAACCTTCTCATCTTATATGTTTGAGTACTATCAACCTATTGAGTTCACAAGTGTTATACAGGTACACACCTCTTTTCCATACTGGTTCCTACTTCTCTCAGCCTATTAATGGATTTGTATAACCATCATTGAGTAGCCTGAGGTAGGGATACCTACCATGTACATATTTCAGATAGAAGTTTTTGTTATGTTTGTTCCATTTTTAGCTTGTGTTGGTCTCTGCATTTAGTCTCCTATGTTGTCACCCTTTACTCTCTTTCCCAATGGATAACACACTAATCGTTTGTAAAGATTCTAGGTTCATCATGCCTCTCTTGCAATCCTTGTCCACAATTAGAGCCAATTATTAACCCAATTTTTGAACTTGGAAATTTTTTAAAAAACTATTTAAAATCCTTGATCTGAGATCCTCCTAGTCAAAAATTATCTCTATTTGCAAACAAATTTTGAGCATCTTTCCAGTTTGAAGCAAAATCACTCATCATCCTTGATCCAATCCTGAGGTGCAATGGCAAAAAATGGTGAACTTCATGAAAACAATTAATTTTGAAAATTGGTGAAAGATGGTATAGATTCCTTCATTAATAATATTCCTAGGGTTATTTTTACCAATGTGGCCAATTTTTTAGTCTTGAGTCTTCACAAGTTGGGATATTTTAATACTTCATTTTTCCACGCACAGGATTACAAAAACAATTAAATATGTGTTTTCAGAAAGGCTAGGAATATTTCACTTAATGGGCTTATTTTTGTTGTTATTTTGAACAATATGAAAAAAATTCAGGTAAATATATTCAACATAACCAATCAAAAGTTACATCATTTTCTTCTTCGCCATGTTCACAAACTTGATAGACTAGTTTTATGAAGTTAAAGGATTGTAGAATTGAAATTTTGTGAACTTGAAAGTTTTTAAGTGAGGTTATAATTTCAAGTTAATATTTGTATTTATGAAATTCATTTTACTCTCATCAAAGTTCTCGACAAGACTTCATCAAAGGCTTTTAATTTCACTATCAAAGACCCGACGAAGTGATTAAAAGGTTTTTGATTCCATTCTCAAGACCGGTATATAGATTAAATATTACAAAGTCTTATTTAATGGGTAGATTCATATTAGTTATTAATCTCACCTGCAATGCCGATATAGATTATGATGTCTATTCCAAATGTCAAAAACAAGAGGAAGCCTAATCTAATCGACACTTTCAATGCCATCAACAACTCTTTGAAGGTTAATAACTCCTCTCCAAACACTTATGTAAAAGAAAAATGAATACTATCGACATTTTACCCACGGTTAGCAACTTCATATTAAATTTTGATAGGGATATTAAGTTGATACTTTGGAAACAAAACCAGAATAATGGTTATTCTCTATTTGTTCATATAACCATTTCCACATTGTAATTCCACATTGATCCTATATATCATCCCAAAGTCGCACCTAAGGTGTGTAATGGGATTCCTATACCTTCGCTTAATGTAACAAGAATCATAATCAAACACAAGTCATGTGATTAAGAAAAATATTAAAATATAATAATAAGACACAAGTACACATAATATGGCACAACATAAATTCCTTTCATTGGGAATTTAATATCACATTAGTTACAAATATTCTTTCTTTTTTTTCATACACATTCTACATGCTCTATTATTTCATGCCATTATCTTCCTTGAATAGGTGTAACATACTAAATTAGCATCAATAGGTGGATGCATTGAACATGCTACCATTTAAGGACCCTATTGACCTAATTATTATAGATCTCAAAGTAGTGTGTTATTAACGGCAACAATATTTACCCTTATTTAAATTTATGTACAAGTTCCAATTAAAATTAGAACACTTGCCACATATCCACTATATATTATGAGGGATTAGTGTGATTGCAACATTGATACTTCCCTGTTATCACCCTATGATGCTCTTTAAAATATTGCACTCTTTTACAAATATATTAAGTGAGACTATAATTAATATTGTAATAATTATCATAACTATGCATGATATTTCAATCGATCCTATAAACTAGTAGATATAGTAGTTTTGAATAGATAATTCAATAATACTATTTCTTTTTATATGAATTAATATTTTAATATACAAGGTATAATCAATGAAAGAATAATAGACATCAAAAATTAATCTAACAATGTCGAACAATGTCAAACAATTGATCCACTCTAAAATAGGTCAAATAGCATAGTAGTGTTCTCTCTCTTAGTTTAGGCATTCTCTCCCATGTTTCATTGATCTATAATGAGGATTTTAAAATTCTTACAAAAAGCTTCATAGTTATATTTTATAATATATTCTACATTTAGATTGCCTTGGCCAATTATTTAAAAATATAATAATAATATAATTCAAACCCAAAACTACATAGTTACACCCTTTAGTACTAATTGAAGGGAATTAAATAAATTCATACTAATCTTTAAGGTAAACTATACAATTTGTTGTATCATTCTATATAGATAGAGTTTCTATGTCTTTTGTTAAGATTGTGTTGTTAGTAGTTATTTCATCAACATTCCATTATGTAATCAAGAAATTTTCAATCAATAGATTCAAGTTAATTATTTTCTTGAAAAGTATGCATTTTCTTACTTACTAAAATATATGTACAAACTATGTCATTTTATAAAAAATTATTGTATAATGTTCTACATAATAGTATAGTCAAACCTTATAATTAACCTTTATTATAATTTAAAATGATCAATAATAGTATCTTGATCTTTTCTAAAACATAATATAATATTTCATCATCTGATGTGATTTTCATTTCACCTTATGTTCCTTATGTTTTTCCTTTTCTTCTTTGTTCTTTTCCTTGTCTTTATCTTTTTTCTTTTCTTTATCCTTGTTCTTGTCCTTCTTTTCTTTGTTCTTCTCCTTTTCATGATTCTTGAGTTGTTTATCTTTTTCCTTATCCTTTGACTTTTCTTTCTTCTTTTCCTTATCATGATCCTTTTCTTTCTTTTCACCCTTCTCTTTATCTTTCTTCTTTTCTTTTTGTTTTCCTCCTTCTTCCATCTTCATATCCTTATATTTATTTTCTAAAGAAGATTCAACTATTTTTGAGTCATTTGATTTTTCTCCTCCTTCAATCTTCATGTCTTTGTTTTCATTGTTTATAGAAGATTCAACTAGTTTTGAGTCTTGATCCTCTCTCCTTAATTGACTTTCCATTGTTCCTATACAAAACAAACATTGTAAAGTTATATTAAAATGAGACATACAAGATTATCATTAAATAAAATATTTATATATTAGATTATTTTGAATTGAAAATCAATAAAATTTATTCAAAAAATAAACATTCTTGATCAATTTCAACAATCATATAAAATATGTAAATATTTAATCTAATAGAAACTAGTAACTTTAAAAGTAATACCATGTTATATAAAACACCAAAATTATGATAGAGAATAACATTTTATAATTATTTATTTAATATAACTCTTATAAAACCTTCACTTCTTTCCATTTTTTATTTTAATTTTATGAAACTATTTAAAAAGTTAATAGTTTATAAAAAAAATGTTATATTAAATATTCACTTTTAAACATCATTAAACATTATACCTTCATAAATAATATAGGTTTTGAATTATATAATTTTATTTTATTAAAAAAAAATATTATAGACCTATAAACCAATATTATTATTATATATAAATATTTTCTTAAAATAATTATTTAAATATTTGAAATTATATTAAAATGAAAAAATATTCTATTTTTTTTTATAAACTATAAACTAAAATTATTTTTTAATCATTTTTGTTTGCTTATTAGTACCCACCTAGGAAAGACTATTTTAATTAGTTTATATTATTTTTATAGTTTTATTATAATGTTTCAAATTAATGTAGGTAAATTTAATCATGTATTTTTTATTTAAATATTCGTATAAATATTATGTATAATTTTTTTAAATAAATTTTATTTTTATTTTTTAGTTTTTATAAAAAATAATATAATATTATAGTATAGATTTAAAAAATTAATAATTTATACAATATAATTTTATATAATTTGTTTTAATAATATCTTATCAAAAAAAATTATTATATTAGTAATAAAAATACATACAAAATAAACATATTATAATAATATTATTTTATAATTATAAGTTAGAGGTAATTATTAATGACGTTGAACTCCATCTTAATATGTAAACTATTTCATTTAAATTTTTTTTTTTGTTAAATATTGTAAGAAGAAAGAGCTATACAAATATAAGAAATGAGGATTTTAAGAGTTAAAATATTCTCATTGAATCCAAATTAAAAGGTATTTTATGTCATTTAATATTTAAGGTTTATTTTAGTAGAAGATAAAAGTGTATACTTCATCCTTTTACTTTCTTTTTTTACACACATTTTGACATATTCCTAAATATATTATTATGGTATTTAATTTGAATTACTTTGTATAGAAGCTAACATAAACTTAAAACTAGTCATCTCTCAACCTATTTCAAACCCCAATGATCTATATTAGACATCATATTGTTCATTCCTTCATCCTAGATTGAATTATAGGTAACATTCTTCCCTCTATATATAATCACACCTACATTCCCATCTACCTAATTAAAGTATGCTTTCTCACTTTCTTGAGCTCACCAATCTAAAAATTATAAATGTCGTCAATTGTCTTGTGTGCTAAATAATTCAAAATTGAGTGCTCGGGAGTATGTATTCAAGGATAATCTATATGACATTAGTGGATCATCAAATTATTAACTTAGAAAAAACACACTAATCCATACTAGATAGCATTACATCAATATAATACATTTGTATTCATTTAGGCACTCTACATAATCTATTATTTGTGTCTTAAAACTTGTCAAATCAAAATAAGTGTTTAAATCAAAACTAAGGAAGTTTCATACTTCAATTCTCTTATATTGAATCCCAAAAGATAATTATTAACACTAAATTTATCTTGATAAATAAAATGGTGAAGTCTCAACTAATAATACAACAAACTTTGATAAAATGATAAAATCGTGTAGCACAAAGGTGTCTATAAACTTGATAAAAGGGTGTGATATAGTTACACCTTTATATGTTATATATAATCATCAAGTACATTAAACAACTAGATCTTGAACATAATAAATCATCATTGAGAAAATTCGTAAGCATCCATAATTCTCATTTTATTTATCAATTATTAGTCACAACTCATGTTATCTTTGTCTAATTATTATTACTCGATTTATCATTTAACTACCTACTTAGATAAATATTGTGGGGTATTTTTAATCCCCGCACTCATTTTGGATATTTTTTGTTAAACTTTATGCTATTTTTGCAAAATGTGGAAATATATACATTTAAGTATTATTGTATTTTATTTTCTAATGCATTGATGAGAAATAATAATAATCAATTTTATACAATAAGATTTAAGATTTTCTACAAAAAATATTTTTTAGAGAAGATGAAAGGGGGGAGGATTGTTGTATTGGATCAAATAATTTTTATTTATGTGTTCAATTGTCTTTCCTTCCTTGCCACGTTGTTGACCTTAATTACAACATGATTTTTTATCTTAGATATATTGCATATTTCTTAAGGTTTCCACACTTTAAGATGTATTTTTGTCTATATAATGGATTCAAATATGGTAATTAATTTCTTGATATTGAATCTATTATTTTTAGAGCAATTGAGTATATTAATATAATCTACACACCTAATAAACTTATCCCCAAGGTATTTTGTAAGGTAAGATTTATAAATCTTTTCCAAATGTTATTTTATTCATCCCAAATTTTGATCATGTGTGTAAATGAATTAAAAATTACACTTAGATAGGTTATTTTGTGGCCATAATCTCATTTGAAATCATGCCTAAAAAATATTTAAATACTTCATAGGCTCCCCATGGGGTTAGACTGGAAGCAATCCAAAATCTAATAAGGGGAGGGGTTTCGTTTTACTGCTAAAGTTAACTGTGGTGATCAATATTATTCTCAAACATGGACCTTGTTATGTCTATATTTCATTGCTTATTTTTCCTCCTTGGACTCCTTATTGTCATATTTTACAATAATAAATAAATCAACCAAGACCTAATGCCATATTGATAGTTACAACACTATTAAAGACCAAAAGTAGGCTAAACAATGATATTTCCTATTAATTAAATGAGAAATAGAATAAATCGAATTGGGATATAAAATAAAATGATTTTAGTACATTTATAAGAAATTCAAAGGTCATGACAAAGCTGGACCACTCAATCATAAAGAAGTGTAACTACCGGGGTATGAATGCACATCAATATTAAAATAGGGAAAGTGTAACTCCTATAGAAGATAGAGAGACATCTCACTCCCAATCGTCATTATTAAGCCTACCTAAGAAAAGATAAACTATATGTACCTAGGTAATACCTAATAAATTAATATAAATGAACCAAAATGTACATCAACAATTTTTTTTAGTGTTTTATCAAAAATCTCTCAAGGTCCTAGTCTAGATTAAATTTCTAGGATTACATTTTCCTTACTGGCCCTTTTTTGACTATTTAGCTTCCTCCTTAGGAGGAGTTTCTATTTTTGAACTTGGTAATTTTGTATCTTATCCACATAATAATGTTTATATTGAAATTATTATTTTAAAAGATTTCAAGGACAGTATATGAGTTGGAAAGATGGTGGAGATTGACATTATAATTCTTCATATGGTGATATCTTGTTGTTATGTGATAAGTGGTGCATAACACCCTTCTATGAGTGGTAACCATTTGTTTTGATGATGGCGATTTGAAGCAAAGTAAAGAAAATAGGTCACCAAGAACTTATTAACAATTTTTATTAATTTATCTATATTATATGAAAAAATCGTCTTAATTTGGGTACCATGGTGATGAAAGATTTCTCACCAAAATTTACTACCAAAATTGGGATAATAATCACTAATAATAGAAGCATGAATTTCATGGAGGTAAAAGACTAGTCCATAAATATTTGGTAGATGGTGGAGGAAGTATCGGGGTGAGTGAAGGCACAAAATGGGAATATTTAGAGTTGTAATCTACCACTAGAATAATCATTAATTTCCTTATATAATTTAGTTTTCCTTTAATTAAGTCCATTGAAATTTTATCTACACTCAAACAATAATGATAATAGTTGAGGTTATCTTGGGGTGGAAACCATGTCTCTTTTGTTTCATTGACAATTTTCACATTTTTCCACAAACTATCTAATGTATATTTCTATATCTTCCCAAATAAATCGTGGTTAAGTCTTTCATATATTTTTAAAATCCAAACTGACCCACTAGTGGTGTACCATGGAACTCATAAAAAATTTAGACACAAAACCAATTGTAAGGCCAAGACAAAATGACTCCTATTCCAATCCATCCCATGAATAATTGGGCATTAAAGAAGGTTGATTAGAAACCTATAGGATGATTTTATACAGATGACTATCTTATTGACACTCTTGATGTAAATCATTTATCCAAATAGGATTGGGCATTGATAAAGAAAAAGTAGGATGGTCTTCAATTAATATGTCTATACATCTTCCATCATATTAGCATGCCCTTTTTTAGGTTATAACATATTCATACTCCAACATCTTAGTGGCCCAAATCTATTCTTTGGAGAGGAGACTCATTGGTCTAAAAAATACTTGAGGCTATGGTGATTAATTTTAATGTAGAAGTGCCTTCAAACAAGCTATGGATTTCATTTTTTGACTAAATGAAGAATGACTAATATCTCCTTCTTAGAAGTGGAATGGGTGAGTTTTTTCTAGTTAGAGCCTTACTATTAAAGGTAAGGGATCACCCTTATTTCATGAGAAAAAAATCTAATCTAAATATTGAAGCATCACTTTCAATAATAAATGTTTTAGATAAATTTGCATAGAAAGAATTATCAATTGTGGTACACAAAGTTTGCTTAAGTAGATCAAATGTCACTTTTACAATTATAAACCATTGGAAGGAATATTTTTCAACATGGTTGTGAGGGAGGAAATAATTTTTCCATAATATTTAACAAAGTAGTGGTAATATCCAATGAGACCTAAAAATCTATGGAGGCTCTATAGTGCTTTTGGTTTCTAGGCTAATTATACATGGCGATGATTTTTTATATGTCCAATTAAATATTGGCCATAGAAGCGTCATCCCATTTATTTAATCTATGTTTTCCAAAGCATAATTTATATTATTTAACATATAATTGGTTAACATAAAGGATTTGAAGAGCCTAGTCCATGTGTAATAGGTTCTCTACCCATGCCTCACTATAAATAAAAATATATCAAAGAAAACCAAGATGAACTTTCATGTAAATAAATAAAAATATGATTCATCAAGATTTGAAAGGTAGATGGTATATTGGTGAGTCAAAATAGCATGACCAAAAACTCAAAATTATCATCACATGTGTGGAATGTTATTTTAGTAATGTTCTCCTCCTTTATATATTTTTGAGGATATATTGATCATCAATCCAACTTGGAGAAGAAGTGGGAACCATGTGGAATTAATATAAGATCTCATTTACCTCATGAATGGGAAATTTATCTAAATTGGTAGTGATTTTGTTTAGCTCATGAAAATCAATTCTAAGGCAAAAAAACCCATATTATGTATGCATAAATAATATTGGGGAGGAGTAAATATTGGTCCTTGGACTAATAACCCCTATGTGTACCAATTCCTAGATTAATTTCTCTATCTCAATATTTTATAAAAAAATGGTACCTATAAGGGTAGATATTTAGAGGTGTGATCTTATAATACTTTGGTGTAGTAGTTCCTAGGTTAAATTTTCAATTTTATTATTTTGCAAAAATGGGTACACCTATAAGGGAAAATATTTAGAGGTGTTCTCTTAGGAAATAGTTGGATGTCATGTTATTTGGTGTGGCTTGGAGGTAAGCCAATAGGTTCTATGAATACCATTAAATGGTAATGGAAAATATCTTAGAGATCCTTGGGGTGGCTAGAGGTAGAATATGTAACAACCTAGATAGTAGAAATTTATGCATTAATTTCATAAGACTTCATTTCAGTAATTCTCCCATGTGATGAGATCTAATGAAACTAGTAGATCTTGGGTTGAGGCCTTCTAAATTGTGTTGTTGACATTTTTTCATGAATTAAATTTAGAGTTAAAAATTCCCACAAGATAGGACCAAGATTTTGAAACCATTATGCCCCCAACATGATGTCACAACTACCTAAGGGAAGGACAAACATATTAGATTTGAGAGTTTGGTCCCTCATGAAAATGTGATAATTTTTTCACTTGCCCTTACAAGATAAGGTTCCTCTATTGGAAATCATGAATTCAAAGCTATAATAGGGGTACCAAAAACAATCACTTATTTAGCCAAACTTGAATCAATAAAATTATGAGTGTTTCTTCAATAATTAAAAATTATGAGAGCATGCTTCTTAAAAACCTTTTATCTTTATTGTTTGAGAGGTCGAGATCCCACCCAATGTGCATGCATAAAAAATTTAGGATCAAGGTCAATATTTGAATCCTCAGTCAATGATGCATGAAATTCCTAATATTCTTTAGCATCTTCTCATTTGTTAGGTTTTAGTGGTGATTCCACATAAATTAAATATATAGTTTATGCTCCACACAATAATGGCTTAGTGTAAATCTCTCATCATAATTATAAAATGGCCCCTTTTATCAACAATCTCACATATATACTTTAATAATATGTTTAATAGGGTTTGAGTGATCATTAGGAGTGGGGACGTGATGATTCAACATAGTGTTCTTGAATGGGGTGAACTTCAAGAATCAATTCATTGAGATGTGATCTTATTTTCTATAAGTTTTTCCAAAATCGTGGAGGTTGTCATATCCTTAGGTTTAAAAAATTTGACCTCATCTTGAATTTCCTCCTTGAGGCCACTTATAGAATAACTATTAAATAATTCATCCATCAATCCTTCAATTTGGTTAGCAAGTTTCTCAAATTTAGTTTGATAGGCACAAATAGAACTAAATTTCCTCAATTTGGTTAAAGCTCTAGTAAAATATTTATATGAATTGGGACCAAATCTACCAAGAGAAGCTTCATAGATTTAGTCTAATTAGGTTCATGATTGGCCTTTATGTACCATTTGTACCACTATAGCAGTTATTTTTATAACTTTAATGAGGAAATAGGGACCATGTCCCCCTAAGGAGTGTTATGGATCTAGTGAAATGTTGTTGAGCATGATAAATCAAACTAGTAGGATCTATACCTTAAAATCTATGAAAATAAATTTTTGGACCTTGAGGCAAGTGGCTAGAGTGCAAGATATAAATTTAGGATTATTAGAACATTCATGGTATGAGTCATGACCAATTATGTGAATGAGAGATTCCAATATATGGGTTTATCCATCACTAAGGGAGGAGATACAATAGTTAAACTCCTCCAATTTAGTTGCTATTTCATCTATTTCCTTAGATTGCATCATGATAAGAGGGATCCAACAGTGGTTGAAAAAGGTACTATATTAATATTTCAAAATGAGCAGCTTGAAGATCAAAATGAAATAATCAACTAGAGAGGGTTAAAAAGAATTATATTATTATTATTTTCTTAAATTTAAATTTATTTTTTCTTCAATTCTCAATCCCTCTAAGGAAAATATTTAGTCAAAAATATGACATAGTTCCTAGTTTGAAAATTATTAATCGATCAATGCACATGTTGCAACACCTGTAAAATGGTGTGCCTTTCAAAATACAGAATCATGTGTCTCTATAAAAATACAAATTGCTATCTATCTATAAAATATTATGTGTTGACCTTAGATATAACAATCCTTTATGGTGGTATTCTAAACATCCAAAAAGGACAAGGTGGGGAGGGGATGATAGGTGTCAAGACTGGTTTTTATAGGAAGTGTTTCATCTTTGACCCCATAAATATATAAATTTTGAGGGATCTAGTATAGGGAAAGTAACTTCTTGGGGATAAATGTTTATCATTGCATCATAGAGGATTAATAGTTGATGGCTTCCTAGGGTTGGGTTTTACAAAATCCTAAGGGGTTTTTTGATATACATGAGGGTATTTGGAATCACAAGATCATATATAAATTATATTTCATGGTGTGGTTTGGAATGGAAATCCATCTTAACTTCAGTTGAATCTGTATTGGGAGT